>JAPDSC010023490.1:0-15562 GCA_026290005.1 Latrodectus geometricus
ACGATATTCAAATTTTACTTATTGTACAGAATCTGGAATATTAATAACGTTCATCTACAATATTTGACAAAAATGCTCCATTTTGAAGTACGTGGTCTTTATGATGTGGTAATTTTAATATTTCATTGATATAAAACCATGAATTATATTCACAGCGATCCCATAAATCTTGTCAGAGCATTTAAAGTGATTCATCTATCACTTGTTCTTTCATTGTCCACTGATATATGAGGAATTCCTTTGTATTAGCCGACAAGAATTTATTTCCTTGTATTACACATTTGATGTTTGGTCACGTTGCCAAGATGTAGATTTTTCTTTACGAATTTTATGGATATAAAGAAATTTTTCGCAAAATTCTAAATAAAATTTCGTGATTAGAATTTTTAACAATGTATCTCACTTTGATTCATTTTAGATTTAAAAGCTGAACAAGTAGTACTCGTAGATTTCTAGATAGAAATCAAAGTGTCATTAATCTTTTTTATATTCGGGTTACTTCGTCAGGATGTGTTACAAAGATTTTACACATAATCTCAGATAGATGAGGTTCTAAACAAAATATCATATTCATTTAACATTTTATTTTTATTTTCTGAACTTTTACCACAAACTTATATCTTCTAAAGTGATATAATAAGGGGCAAAAAATCGCATTTGTATTTTTTGTAGTCGAATGACACATATTTGTAACATATGGATCATTTTACTTAAATATAACACATAAAACAGTATTAGGAGAGAAAATAACTTTTTCTTTGAATTTTCTTTATTTGTATTATTATACTCCGACGAGTTTTAAGAATAAATAAAATAATTTTGGGGTCTAGAATATATCACAAGCCAAGAAATGAATAATGCTTATCTCAGTAACGAAATGGCGCAGCTTGTCCTTTTTGGACCTTGCGCCACAAAACCCAACCAACCAACCAACCATCAGTAACGAAAATCCTTGTCTTTTTTTTTATATAATATAAAATTATGTCTCTGGTGGAGAAACAAAAAGAATTTTGTTCTTGCATCTAGATAATTCTATATAACATTTATTTATATAATGGATCCGAAATATTTTTAAAAGGAAGTTATGATAATTTATAATTTGTAAACTAACCATCATCATAATATCATCTGTTAGTACGTATTATTCTTTACATAAATCATGCATTATAAAGCTGGCACGGTAGAAATCCAGTTATTATTGATAAAAATCGTCCCATCCTTCGTGTGTAAGATAAGAAACAATGATTATAATAGATAAGTCTTTATTAAAGACAAGAATTTAACCCTACTTAAGCAATATTTAAAATTGACATAAACACTATTTAATAAGCCAAGCTAATAAAATTCGTAACTTATATGCTAACATTTTTATTATGTTATTTTATAGATTAGTATTTGTAAATTATTTTTTTAAAGACTGAAGAATGAAACAATATGTCACATAAATGACATGTATGTCACATACATCACCAAATGAACTGACCAACAACTTCCAGGATAATAGCGATTCCATTTGAAAATAGTGCATATGAAGCCTTTTTTAAATTTAAATAAAATAGTTTTCTGCGCAAGTTAATCTAATCCAGGAATTTCAAATACTTATTGATCAATTTGATATTTAGGAAACAGAGTGGTCTGAACTTTGAAGGTTTATCAATACTATAGAACATTCATAGGACGCAATTAGAAATGACACTTTATACAGTCTTCCTCATTTTGAACAGCCACAATTTCCATCAAAATCTTCTAATTAAGAAAATATCTTTAATAAGACAACAGAAAATGTGCACTATAATTTTCCGTAGATAATAATTTTAAAATAAGAGTATATTTCGACGATAATTGTCTAGATCAGTTAATATTTCAGTTTCATCATTTTCAAAAAATTATGTCTTTACTTGAAACAATAACATTTTAAAGGCGACGGTGCCCTGGTTGGTTAGGGAGTCGTTCTCGTTACCAAAAGGTGGTGAGTTTGAATCCTAGCTTAGCCGAAGTTCCATCGTGTTCACTAATGGCGACTGGGGCACGTAAAATATATCGGGTCGCAATGTCCTCCATGTTCCCATTCTATTCTGGGGGTGGTTGGAGCCAGGCTTTGGGTCTTCCCTGGTTTCAATCTATAAGTTGGAAGATTTAGATGGTGCTGCCATCTATGAGCCAAAAGTCATACTTTCACCTTCGTATGAGGGTGCTCTATTAAAAAAAACGGAAGACGCTCTCTCTCTGACTTCATTCGCCTAGTCTCTGACGGGTAGGCTTGGCGTTGCCAAGTGTCATCAGAAACAACAACATTTTTATATCAAAACACTCTCACATGATTCATATCTTTTTTACTTCCAAACATTCTTGCGTTATAAACTCCGACAAGACTACATTTGAGCTCTATTAATTACCTCTATCATCAATTCTCTCTCTCTCTCTCTTTTTCGATATCTTTTACATATATGATGCTTTGATAGAATTTAAATATATTTATCCACTTATGTATATTTAAATGTAATACATCAGGAGAAATTTTATTATTTAAAAATCTATTTCTTGATGTGAAAATAGCTTTTTATGTCTTACATTACACTTGTGAAAGCCAAATTTATTTTGTTTTCCTTAAAATACACTTCTATTTCAAATTTAACAAAATAAGTATGTCATTTATTTAGACAGCTTTTTAGACACTCAAGATCATCCTCACTTTTCTCGAAAATAATGATTTTACTGTCGTCTACAAGAAGATAAATCGGCTGGAAATGTCCTGGTAAATGATGAAATCTTCCAATTTACAATGACATATTTCTATGGCTTACAAATATACTTTACTCACCCTTAATTTTAATTCATGTGCCAAGATATCAGATAATTACTCCAAAATTAATATTTTTAGGTGTATGATTTTAAATGTTTCGCTTATTGTTCTATACCTTGACTTTTCCATCAGTGAAATTAGCAGATAAATTCGAGATGGTTGTAGATTGTATAGGTTCTAGTCTAAATTTGGTTTGTACCTACATACGAACCATTAATGTTTCCCTGTTTTAAAATAAAAACAAGATGTTTATTCATTTTTACTTACATCTATAAAAATTAGAAAACTAAATTCACTTTTTATTAATTTCGACATATGTCTTCTCATTATGTGTTAATTAAATAATCAATCATGTTTTCTCACTTTTTTAATCGGCTTTATATATTTATCGTTGAATATATTCAAAAGGATTTTCACATCCTTTATTTGTTTTATCAGATTTTTTTAGAGAAGCAACTTTGGTGATAAGGTAAAAGACAAATTTAATTCAAGAGGATAAAACCATTTGAATTATCGATAATATATTTTAATTATTAGTGATTATAGCACTTCTATATGGATATTCATCCTCATTATAACTTATCCACTAAAGTTCTAAAACGTTCTCATGGGTTTTCCTTGGGCATTCTTACTGAGAATTTAAACTACCTAAATTTAAAACAAACTGTAAAACTTTATTATTTAGATTTCTGAATGATTTGATCGACTTCATTTCTAAATTTAGAAAAATATTTGGTTAGACTATATTTTAGGGTGCCCTTTTGATTCTTGCCTAGTTGTGATCGCGATTGATCACCCAGCTGGGCAAACCCGAATCGTGTTCTGATTAGTTTAGATCCAGTCGAGGCTCTGATTGGTTTATCGTTTAGAATTTTGAAAATTCAACGGGCGTTGCGTTATTTTTGAATGTTCAATCATACCTGTTAGCACTGTAATCGGTGCTAATAGGAATGGCGCCAAAAAAATCGCCAAGTTCGCCAAAGGGCACTTTAAAATATAGTTTTACCAAATATTTTTATAGTGCTTAAAATAAATGAAAACACTAATTCATGAGCTTAGAAACTTAAGATAGAAAGCAGAAATGTTTCACGAAGTATTTCAGCTAAATTTAATTATAAACGTAAAAACACTAGTATTACAATAAAACAAAATTCTATATTGGACCTTTGCCTCAAAATATTAATGAAGTTCAACTAGAAGCACATAACAAACCAATGTTCTTGCTTACAACAATAATGGGTAGATTGGTTTTATAGGCAGACAGAAGAATTCAATAACATTCTTACCTCCAAATTCTATGAACAACGTGAGACATGTAATTGATTTTTCCTTCTGTGGTTTCCATTTTCTTCAAATTGGAGGATGCCATCAACAAACCTCTAAATTAAATAAATGACCAATTAATCTAAGTTTCAACAAAATATTTTATAAAAGTAAAAGAAATATTTTAAATGTGATCTTAGCGTACTTTACATGTACAATATCAAATATTGAAATCGTGTTAGTTAGTTATTTATTTAAATTAATAATTAGTAGTTAATAATTTACATAAATAAGCTTATACTTAATAATATAAATAATGTTAATATGGATTTGTTTGTTCATAAGATTTAAGCATAGAGCAGAAAAGTATTTTAAACAGTGAATAATTATGCACGAATAATGAATTCAGGGTGATCAAATAAGATGAAAATTATGTATGATAAAGCAATAAAAAAATGCACTCCTAAAAATACAAATCAAATTAATATTTTGTATAACTGACATTTAATGAGGTATCAAACATGATGATAAATAATGCACTAGTAAGGAACCTTTTTAAAAGTAATGTTCTACTAAACTATATGTTGTACAAATATATTCATGCAACTAATTTAATATGGATATGCATGCGTATGAAAATTTGAGCATTTATTTTTACGGTCACTAAATGTGAAACTTGTAGGGAGATTTGTTCGCCCAACACAATTTGCAATTTAAAGTGCTCATAGAAAGGATTCTTCATCACATTAGCAGCAAGGACAATTACATTATTTTTTATTAAATGTGTCCGGAAACAAACATACTTGTGTTAAAATTGCAGTTCTAGGATTTTTGCAATTTTATTTTGAAAGTGTTGACTGCTTCCTTGATTCTCAAAGAAATAACTTGGGTATCAAATATTTGCATAAATAGCATCTGAAACAATAACACTGGTTGTAAAACTCTTATAATGTTCAAAAATGCAATTTTTTTTAACTTGCAAGTTTTATGTAAAAAAGCTGCACAGTCATTTTCATTAACAAGATTTTTGATCCAACGAGAAGATATTAAGGAGATATAAAAGCTGTCTCCTCTTTTTAAACTTAATACTTATTAATCTAAATCTGATAAATATTTATGGCAGTTCCACCCTAAACCTTCTACGATATGTATTTGTACATCAACCATAGCGAATAAATAAATCAAATTTTTTTTAAAAAAACTTCTAACTTTTTTGTGCAGAAACCAGTTTAAACTTCACTTCTATACGTATCTCATTTTCTCGCGTAATTGAAATTGATGATTTCGATCACATTCCATGCCTTATACCAGGGGTGGCCAAGACGTCGACTGCGAAGACACTTTAGTTTGTCCACGCGACCATCCTGATAATAACCTCGGATATTAACAATTAAATTTATGACTTATGACATAGAATCAATGAATTATTTAAAATAAAAATTTACTATAGTCTACGCTTTAAAACCCAAAACAAATTGTGCAAAGGTTTACGATTTGAAACCTAAAACGGATATGATAAGCGCGATTAAAACATTGAAAGAAACTATATAAATTTATGCATCTCAATTAAGAAAACATGAATTGAGAAACTTCAAAAACATGGAGGAAGAGTGCATTCATAATCCAAACCGAGACTTCAAAGATTTCGCTTAACACTTACTTGTTTTGTTTGAAGAATTTGAAAGATTCGCTGATTTAATTAGATTGAAATAAATAAATTTTATGATATTTCCATTGAATGAAAATGTCAACATTGATGGAGTATCTGAAAAAATAGGACATTTAATAGCTATCACATCAGTCACGGTCGAGGAAGAAATTATGAAATTAAGATGCGATAATTTCTTAAATCCAGAGCATATTTAGCGATACTGATTTTTGGAAATTAATTTCTGAGGAAATGTTTCCAAACAAATTGATTTTGTATTTGAAATCCTACTTTGGAGCAAGGTATCTTTGCGAATATGCTTTTTCAACCATGAATAAAAAACAAACATTGGTCGCATTTAACAGATGAACATTTAATTTCGTGTTTATGCATTGCAATAAGCTTGTACCAGCCACAATATGATAAACTTGCTGCAGATGTACAGTGCCAAATTTCAACTAAACGAAGTGAATAGAATGGTCAGTTTTTGATATATGAATACTTTGATTATTTTCGTCAGTAAATTTTTATTTTGTAAATAGTTTTATTTTATTTTGTAAGTTTTTTTTAGAAAAATTACATAATTTACCATTTTTTCTTGTTACCGAAAATAAACATGTACGTTAATTTAGCTCTCCCGTTGGTAGTTCACCTTCGATTTGTTAAATGTGGAATAGACTCCGGATCCCAAACGTTTGGCCACCCCTGCCTTATACAATCATTTGTGTAAGAAAAAACATTTACATTACAAAACCTATTTGATGAGGCATTTTCTTATCGAGAAAATAACCCTTAAGAACGGAACGCAAATCCACATGCTTTACATGTAAGAAACAAAATTAATTAAATTCCTCACAATTATATACTCTTGAAACTAAAATCATTGACGGTATGGGAGGTGAAGCCGTGATGTTATAAAATTTCATTGCATTTTCATTTTATATTCAAATTTGCATTAAAATATTTGCATCCTTGAATGCAAATGATTTAGACTAATTATTAATTAAACTCATCTAATTTTGATTTATTTGTACCTTGAAATACTTCAATAGATCGAACAAGATTTATAATTATTTCGTGTCAAATATTGGTAGTAATTTTAAATATAATTTCTAAGATTTGGGGTTTAATTGGGGTGTTTTTATTCATATTATTCATAATATGAAGAAACATAAATATAGTTTTTTTTTAATGTCTGGATGTTATAGGATATCACCTATCAGCATTATAAGAAGCAGAAGTGATAGCTACTTATATAGTGAAATACCCTGTAGAGGTGTACCATCGTTGCCCAAAAGTGTGTAGGTCTTCATAATTTAGAAACAGGTACGAAGCAGAATACCGCAGATATATCATTTCACATGGAGGATATTGCAACCAAGACATATTTAACGTGTCCGAATCACCATTATTGAACACGACGATCTTCGGTGAGGTCGGAATTTGAGCTCACTACCTCCCGATAACGATCACGAATGACCTAAGAAACTAGGCCACCGCGGCCTCAAGTTTTATATTGTATATATGTGTATTATTAATTAAGTCAGTGTTTACTTACAGAATTTAGTAAATGTGATGATGAAAACAGGAAATATTTCTTATTTTTAGATCATTTCACTGTGAATTTTGACAGCCAATTTCATATTTCTTTCAATAAAAAAGTCTCTCCAACAAAATGCCCACCAGAGTGTGTATTATACATAATTGACGAATAAGCTAACAAATTTATCGTACATGATTTATCTTAGATTTCAAGCGTATGCTTGTATTTCCACTCGTCTGCTTTGAAATAGATTATAAATTACTTGAATTATTTCAATAATGAATATAAACAAGTGTGTCAGTGAGATTTTCGTAGTATAAAATTGTGACTCAATCCGTTTTCCAACAATATACGGCTGTCTTGTATTAGGTGTCTTATAAAAAAAAGAGTAGCTATTGAAAATTCATCAATGTTGGCGTCTTCATCCGTATCTTTAGATACTTGCTATCTTGCCAGTATTGATAATCTTTTCAGTTGAATGAATTGAAGGTGGAAATAAATTAAAATGTAAGTAGATAGAATTCGAGAGTGGTAGATAGAGTATTATATTTTGATCAAAAATAAATCCCATAGGAGTTCACGTTTTATAAACTAGAATAACTAAGTTGCTTTAAATTTTTCAGATTACAGGGATTTCATTCTATACATCATTTAATAAAATGAACGAACCACCTAATTTTTACACAGCAATTAAGAATAGTAACACTTGTAATTGAAACTGTAATATTTCATAATAATACTAAGCATTTTATAAATACATTCATTTTCTACAATATAATTGTAATTTTTAAAAATATTTACACTTACCCAAGCAGAAAGAATGTATCGACAGAAACCCAAGCATTTGTTATAATTTGGAAAAATACGTCATCCATATATGTTTTGGCATGACTCAAACGTGCTGGAAAAAAATTATTTTATTATTAAAGAAAAAAAATAATTTCAATTTATTTATTTACTTAATATATTTATAATCCGATACACTTTTGAGTTTTAAAGTTATTGAAGAATTGGAAATAAAAAATGTGAAATATTCTTTTCTTATTTGAAATTGTATTTTGAGCATAAATACATCGCAATGAAGATTTAGTATTTAACCTTAGACCTAACACTTTTTACAAAGATATAAAAATTAGATGTGCCTGCATTTCTATGATCACAATGCACTCCATAGTTTTAGATACATTGGATCAGTGATGATTATCTAATTTTCATTGGATCATCTAGTAATGATGAGAACCAGTAATGATCATCAACCAGTAATGATGAGAATCTATTCGTTACTTAATTTTAAAATTTCCATATCACATGCTAGTGCAGGGATGTTAAAATAGGACAAGTAAAATTTAATGGATTTATTCCCATAAATTTTTCTAACTTCTAATTTTAAAAATAATCTTTTCATGAAGCAGATTACGGTGATTTCTAAGTAACTGTCACAGATGTTTGTAAGAGCCTTGATCGAGTTATTTGACATTACAACCTGACTTTCAGAATGTCACAAAGTAATTTCAGTCATGGAGCCATTCACGGCTTCGTGCTAAAAACCAAACCACTCTAAATAATTTCAATTAAATAGACCACTCTAAATAATTTCAAAATCTTATTTATGCTGTTTCTAAATAATTAAAAATATCTATATAACAACAGTGTGTTTATTAAGAATATTATAAATTTTATTAATAAAAAATGATAATTTTTATTATGTATTATTTAGTAATAATATTTTGTAATATATATAAAACTGCAACTCATTTTATCGTTACTCGGTGGGCACCTATGAACCAAGTCACGGAGGTACGAGTAGCATCGCCCACGCCACACCACCACGAACCTGTTTATAGGGCGAGCCACATTCATCCGAGGAAAGGACAAGAAACACAGAGAGAGAGAAAGAGAAAGTACATCCATACCCGAGCTGGGATTCGAACTCAGGTCCTCCCCATCCATAGTCAGTTACGCTAACCACTATACAGGTAGTTGTGCGGCTTTAGCAAAAAATATAAACATTATTATAATTTGGTTCTTTGAACTTGGTGCATTCCAGACAGGAATGAGGGACAAGCCTGTCGATGAGAAGATTGATTAGAGAAGGAATTTCGAAAGTATATATTGATTTATTGTAAAAAAATTAAATTATTTTCTACAATAAATATCTAAGACCATAGAGTATCAGCAAGTAAAGTTTACTTTCAATTGATAACAACCCGATATTTAATCCGTAGTTATGGATTTTTTTAATTACAAAAAAATCACAAATTACTTAAAAAGAACTTGTTTTCTTCACAATCCTGATTATTATCTACTGTATTATTTCTTGAGAAAATTTATGTCAAACACCAAGTTAATAAAAGTATAATTGAACAATACAGGAAACTTGATAACGATAATAACAAAAATAATAGCGAGATCAATCTCTACCCGTAACTGAGAATTTTAAAAAGAAACAAAACGCTGTTTTTGTTTTGATATTTATATCTTTTATAAATTTCTTTATCAAACTCATTTATAAAAGACTGTTAAAGATTCAGAAAATAGAAACACATTCTCGTACATGTCTCGAGTTGGGAATAAATTAAAATGTGTTCTACTTTTCATTTAAGAGTTGTCATTACATTCAATCAATCAATCATTAAAAGGCCAAGGGTAATTGGCAATTTTCGAACGCTTTTCTATTTATCTACGAAGTACTTTATTTCACATTAGAATATTTTTTCAAACTGTATAATAAATAAAGTATGAATAAGTGATCACTGAAAACAAAAACAGCAAAGAAAACAATAAATTTTATTCTTAAAGAAGGAGAATTTTTCCATAGCTTGATAGCTTGATTTTCCCATAGTTTATTCTAAAACGCAGATAACTTCTTAAAAAATTTATATCATAATTATTCAGGAAACCATTAAAAGGCTGAAATTGAAAAGATATGTAGAATTACTTTTTAATTTTTAATTTATTTTAATGCAAATAAAACTCCTGCTCTATTTTATTATATCTTTTATTATTTATAAAATAAAAATCAATAATTTTTATCTTTAGAGTCACGTAAATGAAAATAATGATAAAAGATGATAGTTTTGCTCTTTTTCAAATAAAAATATGAAATAACTTCAAATTGAGTCAAATATGAAAACGCAGTGAAATATATAAATTAATAAAAACTAATCTACCCTAATTTCTGCAGTTTTGAACTCAGCTGTGGCCGAAAATAACTACAATAAAGAATAAAATAGCTCTTCGTTTCTTTAAAAGTATGTACTGAGAAAAGTTTATTCTAAGTTTGACAAAAACTGATTGAAAAATGATTGGCACATCAAAATTGTATGATATATAACAGGGATGGCCAAGTCATCGACCGCGAAGACATTTTTGGTAGACCGCGCGACCATCCCGATAGTTATCAAGGATATTATTAATTTAATTTATGACTTATGTTATAGAATTAATGAATTATTTAAAACAAAAATTTACTACAATTTTTGCTTTAAAACATAAAACAAACTGTGCGAAGTAAGGCACTGAATTTTTCGTTTCACAGTGGAATTAAATCGAAACAATTTGACAAAGTGGGATACTTAGATTATATCCAGTAGCCGGCGCATGGTAGCGACGCGCTGAGTCGTCTAGTCTACCCGTCTCTTCTAGCCGTTTAGTGTCACTCTAAGTTAATCGTCTTACGTGGCAGGTCGCTCGCTTCCTACCGCACTAATACGAATTTGTTTCAAAACTGTTGAATGTTCGAACTGTTGTTCGAAACTGATAAATTTGTTTTTCAACAACCCGTCCAAAATGACTCGCCAGGCACCAGTACTAAGAGAGGTAAAACATACCATTATCACAATGAGGGAGAAGATGATTTCTTTTTTGTTATGATGAAGAGAAATGTGTGTCTCATATGTAACTCAAGAGTGGCATTACCAAAAAAAGCAAACGTCGAAAGACATTTTAAACCCACGCTCTTAAAATACGCTACAGATTTTCCAATCGGCAGAGAACTTCGAAAAGTTAAAGTGCATGAATTAAAGTAGAATTTACATTTACAGCAATCGGTACTTACGAAACCAGGCACCAAAGCTAAAGCAGTAACATTGGCTTCGTTTAAAATTACAGAAATTTTGATAAAGCGAAAAAAAACATTCGAAGATGGAGAATCGATAAAAAAAAAGCTTTCATTAAAGTGAGAGAAGTGCTTTTCCACAATTTTAAAAACAAATCTGAAATGATATCGTCAATAAATAATATTTCTTTGTCGGTAACATTGTGATGCGACGAACTGAAGCTATAAAAAATAATTTGGAAAATTTATTAAATGACGATTTAAAAGCTTGTAAGTTCCTATCACTTCAATTTGATGAATCCACAGATATTAGTGACATTGCACAGTTATGCCTTTTTGTGAGAATGGTTTGCGTAGATATGACTTCAAAAGAAGAATTATTAACTAAAATTCCATTGAAAGGACAAACGAGGGGACAAGATATCTGCAATTCATTTAAAAACTTCATCGATAAGACAGAATTTGCAATATATAAATGGTCTCTATTACAACAGATGGAGCTCCTGCAATGGACGGGAATCGAACTGGTTTTATTGCCTTATGCAATAATGATTAGGAAACTCTCAGTTTTACCAGCTATCATTGCATTATCCATCAACAGGTATTGTGTTCAAAAATACTTAAGTCTAATGATATAATGCAAATTGCTTTTAAAATCGTCAATTCAATTCGGACAAGAAGTCTTCAGAAACGACAATTTCGGGTGCTTTTGGAAGAAACTGAATCAGAGTACGGAGATCTCTTATTGCACACAGACGTGAGGCGGCTAAGCCATGGTGCTTTTTTAAAAAGATTTCGTATTCTGTTACCAGAAATAAGAAATTTTCAACAAATAAAAGGAGAGCACATAACTGAATTGGAAGATGGGAAATGGCTCATGAAACTAGCTTTTCTCTGCGACATCACTGCAAAACTTAACGACTTAAACCTAAATCTACAAGGAAAGAATAAATGTTTAGCAGACATGATCAGTGCGATTAAAACTTTCAAAGAAACGATAAAAAAGGTATGCGTCTCAATTAAGAAAACAGGAATTGAGAAACTTCGAAAACATGGAGGAAGAGTGCATCCATAATTCAAACCGAGACTTCGAAGATTTTGCTTAGCACTTACTTGTTTTGGTTGAAGAATTTAAAATAAGATTAGCTGACTTAATTAGGTTGAAAGAAATACTCGATTTTATGATATTTCCATTTAATGAAAATGTCAACATTGATGGAGTATCTGAAAAAATTGAACATTTAATAGATATCACATCAGTCACGGTCGAGGAAGAAATTATTAATTTAAGATGCGATATATTTCTTTAATTCAGAGCATATTTAGCGATACTGATTTTTGGAAATTAATTTCTGAAGAAACGTTTCCAAATATTTACAAATTAATTTTTTATTTGAAATCATACTTTTAATCGAGGTATCTTTGTGAATCTGCTTTTTCAACCATGAACGCCATAAAAATTAAACATCGGTCGCGTTTAACAGATGAACATATAATTTCGTGTTTATGCATTGCAATAAGCTCGTATCTGCCACAATATGATAAACTTGTCGCAGATATACAGTGTCAAATTTCATCTAAACAAAGTGAATTGGATGGTCAATTTTTATGTCAATTTTATTTTCGTCAGTAAATTTTTATTTTGTAAGTACTTAATTTTTTTTTTTTTTTTTTTTTTTTTTTTAGAAAAATTAAATAATATACATTTTTTTTTGTTACCGAAAATAAATATATAAGCATATTCCTTATTTCTGGCATTAGTACCGCCTTCGATTTTTTAAATATGGAGTAGACCGCGGATCCCAAAATTTTGGCCATCCCTGATATATAACAACTAAACACACAAATCCAATTTGAAAAATCAGTAAAGTTTGCCGATTGAAAGTAAAGTTTGCCGAATCGGTAGGTGTCCTAGTTGGGACAGGCGTCGGATTCACAACCTGATGGCAGAGTTTCGTGTATATGTACAAACCCAGTTATTTAATATTATTTAAAATTAGAATACTTTAACATATAATTTGCTAGATTACATACATTGCTTTAATTTAAAAGAAAAAGTTCATATTACAGCGTTTTCATGCATTGAATTTCTTCGATATTTAACATACGATTAAACCTGTTGATGTTTACTTACCTAATCCTTGCCTATGACCAAAGCCATAAGTGTGAGCTAAGACTATCCATATTAGACTAAGACATCGAATACCATTTACAGCTCCAAGATTCGAGTTGCTGTGGGAACATTTCATAAGCTGCTTAAGATTTTCTTTCACAGAAAATGCTAAGAGACTCTGTGGTACTCGACCTGTAGTTGAGAAACAAAGAATGTAATAATCATGATTGAAAAGAAAAATATCGCAGAATTTTAAAGTTGTCTTATATTCCTCGAAATATTTCTAGAATTTCATTTAGGGAATTTTTAAATTTGTGTATTAATAACCACGTCTTTTTAATTATAATTAGTTCTAATATATTCGTTTTAACTACCAGAGTTTTTTTCTATAATTTTTAACGATTATTCAATCGATTTATCAATAAATTGTGTATTAGAATATTTATGAGAAGCTTAGGAATGATCTTGCTTTTTTTCAGAAAGTGCAAATGAGGGACCATGATGTAATTATGCATTTTAAACTACTTTATGAATGTACGACGTCTCATTTGCGTGTTAAATGAATCATTTTAAAATGTATTTTTGTCATTTGCTTATAAATATCCTTCAAGTAATTTTAAGTTATTTCTTTATTCCATAATTTTCTTTAAATTCTCTTAGCTAATATCACTTGATTTTTGAAAAAGAAGATTCATAAAAATTCTGTCGGCAATTTATGAATTTCTAGAAACATACATCAGGTAATATGTATCAAATTTCTTGGGGAGCATTTCATTTTCTAGAATATTTCTTAGCAGAATATTGACTTATGTCGTAAATTTATTTTGGTAAACATGATTTATATTGAGATTTATGTAACATGCAAATCTATTTATCTGATATAATTTAAAATGGATAATTTCAAATAAATTTCTCGTTTCCAAGCACTAAATATTCAAACTTATGCTTAAGTGAGCTTGCCAGATTTCTGAAATATTCAACTGGGACTCTATTTTTGGCTTTAATCTTGTAAAAATTTTCACAAGTTAATTCAGTAAACGTTTATTCATTTCTCAAACCTTTATCATCAATGCATACGTTCTTCATCAAAGATAATATTCTCTACTGGTGCTGATTCCCATGTAAGCAGAAGTCATATTCAACAATTTTAATCAGATTGTGAGCTGTTATGTGATTATCCTTGAACTCACCAAACAGCCAAAGCCATTTTTCTTCACTTGAAATAATCTTATCTTTGTTAGTCTCTTCTTGCTGCCACTGCTTCCAAATACTGTTTAGCAAACACAATTTCAAGCATGGCCACGTTTAGCGAGACAAGACGATACGATGGTTATAATACTTATTAGCAAACCATTAATTTTCTATGGTTTTCACTTCTCACACAGTAGAGAAATAAATGACAAATTATTCTAAATAAACCCTCACAATTAATTATTTTTATACTTTTTAATCATCTATAAAATTATGCTTATTTTTTATCATAAGTAAACCGGCTGAGCGACCAGGATCTGGTCTAAAAATCGAAACTAACCCGATCCTGGCAAGCATTCTTATACAGATATCCAATCCAACTTGATTTTTAAAACGAATCTTAAAGAATGGAGTCTGAAATGAATACTATGTAAACTGAAAGCTGATGATTTGCTTAGAAAACAATACTGAATTCTAACCCTTAAGAACTCACATCAAGATTCTTGACATCAAACGGTTACAGTTTCATTTATTATCATTTCAATGACGTAACGTGAATAACTGATGTCCCTGAAATCTTCGCTCTCACGGTACACAACTGTTCACATTTATTGAGGAAAATTAGAAATTATTTCTGCCTGCTTTATGGTACAGGTTAACTAACAAATTTTGAAATATTTATACAAGTTGTGTATTGATGTAATAGATTTTTTCACTGATGAAAAATATCCTTCTGCTATACACTGTTATTTATTTTTTCAAAAAGACATTTCGGTTACTTTAAGCATATGATGTAAGTTTATAAATCAGAAAAATTTCATCAAATTTTTCTGATTTTCAAAGCCAAATAGGCCAATGAGTTATCACAATTTTTTTGGACTATTTTGGTTTTTTTTGTAATGCAACAGTATATGGAGATTTTTAAGAGTATGACCTCAGCTAAT
>JAPDSC010023505.1:0-40350 GCA_026290005.1 Latrodectus geometricus
GTTTTACAAGTGTGCAAAATATCTGTACAATATATATATATATATATTTATATATTTATTTATTTATTTATAAATATATATATATATATACAGCTTAAAATTTTATAAATACAATAGTAAATAAGTAAGTTAAATCTGGAAAACCTGCTTATATATATAAGTCATAATGATTTAAGAAAATATCAGCGAACATTTTATTTTAAATGCAAACATTTTATGGAGATCACAACTTTATGAAGTTTAACAAATATTTCAGGAAGCTTTTCATAATTAGGAAATTTTTTTCATTCTTATAATAAATGGAATCAAGTCAACCAACAGATTAAAATTTAATCAAAAATGATTTATTTTGAGAATAAATTAAAAAAGTTAATAAATTGAATGTGTTTGTAATAAAATTTTTTAATCATTTTGATTCGAATGTAATTTTTTTCTAAACTTACAAAACTGCTTTTAAATTATGAAAAGAATTAAAATTATGTTCATTTGAAAGCTTTTAATTCGTGGAGTTTTCTCATTTTTAATTGATAGTGTTTTAAGTTCTTCTTAAATGTTTAATTTAGCTGAATCATTTAATCTACAGGAAAAATTTAGAGTAAAAGATTCAAATGAGTTATTATTTATTTAGATGGTATTTTATTTATCTTGGTCGTAGAAAGTACTTCAGAAAACAATGATGATTAGAAGAGACTAGTTGTTTTTCTACCTGTTCTTTTTTTCGTACCAGTGATTTCATTTCTACTTTAATCGTTGCTCTATTTACCAAACAAGTATACTAGTTTCTGAATTCCGGGAATATTGGTAGCTTTTATGTTGAATTGTTTTGGAATGACAAGCTAATGGCTTTTTGTTATTTTTTTGGGAATAATTTTCTAACAAATGAACATTGAAGATTGTATTATTTAAACATTATTCAACTTTATAATGCTACTGCCTTTAAACAATATATTTAAATTTTTATTTTCTTACTCAATGAAACATTTTATTTAAATTTATTTTAATTAAAACAAATTTATTGTATTTAATTCCTTGGTTTACTAAAAAAAATCTTTGGTTTCAACATAGATTACCTTCTAGTATTAAGTGAAAATTGATGCAGAGAATCGAATTGTATTGTGGTAAGTAAACACGTTATTTTTACATTGTTTATAGTTATTCTTAAATCTATAAATTAATACTTTTGTATTGAAAAATAAAAGTATTGATTTATTTATATTATTGAAAATAAAGCGGTTTGGTAAATCAATACTTTTATGTTAAAATATTACTTTATCGAATTGTCTTTATGTAGTTACTATGTAAAAATGATGAAATTAATTTACATTAAAAAATTTTCTATTTTTTAATTTAAATTAATTTTAATTTTTTATTTCACATGTTATAAATTTTTTAAACTTAAATGAAAAATATTTTGAATTTTTATTTAAAAATGACCAAACTAAATTTTATTAAAAAATTTCTTATTTTTTAATTTAAATTAATATTAAATTTTTATTTCACATGCTAAAAATTTCTTAAACTTAAATGAAAAAAAAATATTTGGAATTTAAATTTAACTATTTATGTGTGAGTTATAATTTTTTATTTAAATATCTTTGAATTGAATCAAATATGATTAAATATCTTAAAGTTTATTTAAATATCTTTGAAAAGTTGGGGTTAAATTTGTTCTTGTTTACAATGGTTTATAAATGTTAGAATTTTAGTGATCTTGTTTATATCCATGCTTGTCACCACCGTGATAGTAAAATATCTAAACAGAAACTAGCATTATTAATTTTCTATAACAAAATTTGTTATGAAATCAATGTATAAAAATCAATGCATAAATTAGATTGAGCAGATAAACATTGCCTGTTTTAGCAACAGATGGCAGTATAGTAGTTTCTGAACTATTTGAAACATTTCCTACATTTGTTTTTTCGTCATTGATAGCTGATAGCTTAAGTTTCATAGTGAAAAAAATCAAACAATTTAGTTGATGTTGGAGATTTGACAACTCATTGAATATAGAAGACCAAGCTGTTCATTTTCTTTATATTGTTTTACTTCCGTAAAGTTTACAGTGACGATGCTCTACAAAAACTTCAATGCCAAAATTAATTCAAGAAATTTTTAGATATAATTTTAATTTGAAAGAATTGCTCCTCTACCAGGAAGACTTTTCCAGATTTATGAATACAAAATAAAAACATTGATATAGTCGAACCTACGTTATACGATACGAGAGATAGCAGAATTACTGAAGATCATTCTAAAAAGTATTCACACATCCATCTAAAGAAACTGGAATTTCTCATGATTTATTTTAATCAAAAAAGGATTGAATAACATTTGATTAAGTATTATAAAATAAAGTTGAGAGTTGAATTATATTAGTATTTAAAATATAACCCTTATCTTTTTGTTGTTATCCAGTTTGGTCATATATACAAGCAATGACAGAATTCAGTGTTATTTATGATTTCAAATATACACTACTGGCCATTAAAATTGCTACACCAGGAAGGCGACATGCTACAGACGTGAAATTTATACGAAATTAAGAAAATGCTGTGATATGCAAATGATTAGCTTTTCAGCGCATTCAGACAAAGCAGGCGACAGTAGCGACACCTACATTGTGTTTAAATGAGGAAATTGTTCAGCCGGTTCCTCATACACAAATTGCATTTGAACGTTGCTGCTAGGTAAAAAGTTGTTGTGATGCCTCGTGTAAGAAAGAGAAATGCGTACCAGTACGTTTCTGACTTTGATAAAGGTCGAATTGTAGCGTACCGGGATTGTGGTTTATCTTATCGCAGTATTGCTGCTCGCGTCGGTCGAGATCCAATGACTGTTAGCAGAATATTCAATCGATGGGTTCAGGACGGTAATACGGAACGCCATGCGGGATCTCAACGGCCACCTATCACTAGCAGCCGAGAAGACAGGCATATTATCCGCATGGCCGTAATGGATCGTGCAACCACGTCACGAGCCGTGAGTCAAGAAACGGGGTCGTTTGGTCTGCACGAACAGTTCGATGACGTTTGCAGCAGCATGGACTCTCAGCTCGGAGACCATGGCTTCGGGTTCCCTTGACGCTGCGTTATAGACAAGAGTGCCTTCAATGGTGTGATCAACGACGAACTTGGATGCACGAATGGCGAGACGTCATCTTTTCAGATGAATCCAGGTTCTGTGTACAGCATCATGATGGTCGCATCCCTGTTTGGCGGCATCGTGGTGAACGCACACTGGCAGCGTGCATTCGTCATTGTCATACTGGCCCATCACCTGGCGTGATGGTATAGGGTTCCATTGGATACACGTCTCGGTCACCTCTTGTTCGCATTGACGGTGCTTTGAACAGTGCACGTTACATTTCTGGTGTGTTACGACCCGTGGCTCTACCCTTTATTTGAGCCCTGCGAAACCGTACGTTTCAGCAGGATAATGTCCGACCGCATGTTGCCGGTATTGTACGGACCTCCCTTGATACGGAACATGTTCGGCTGTTGCCCTGACCAGCACGTTCTCCAGATCTTTCACCAATAGAAAACATCTGTAATTAGAAAATTAATAAAATTGAAAAATAGTAAATTAGAGATTAAGTAAAATCGATGTTTTGACTCTTCATGAACTGAAAAAGTTTATTTGATGGCTTGAATAAAAATTTAAGATGTGTTCATAAAATTTAAACGAAACGATTTTTTGAGGCAAATGGTAACTTGTAATGGGAATTGGATTGCTTATAACAATATGGGCGCAAGTGGCTTTCATTATCAGACATCTAAAAGGAGTAATTAATTAGAGTTATTCGCTGATGGTGTTGGGATTGGAGGGGTGTGATGTTTTTTGAGCTCTAACCAATGAACAGAATCATCAGTTCAGATGCGTATTGTAAGCTATTGCATAACCTGAATGAAATGTCATCCAGAAACGACCAGAACTTGTCAATTTTAAAAGAGTAGTTTTCAATCACGACAACGTTGACCCATAAATATCTTGGCAAACTCGATTCTATTAGAATTTGGATGGATGCGCCAGTTTACTTGACCTACTTTGCCCCATCAAAATTTCTCACTTCTTTTGCTCTTCCTCAAATCTCCTTGCGTGGAATAACGTTAAATTCAGATGATTTAATAAATCAAGACTTTATTCAATTTCCTCCAAATAAAGAGTGGTCTTCCAACGAAGGAGAATTATGAACTTTAGTGAACGATGGTAAAAGATTATAGAACGAAAGGAAGCACAAATCGTGATTAACCTTTGAACTTTAAATATGACTTTAAAAAAGCTGAATTTTTGCTGAACCCAATAGTTCGTTGAATTGTTATTGATTTTTAATCCAATAATTGTAAATATTATTTGATAAAAAGATATTTTCAAATAATGTTGTGTATTGAATTATTTTTGTATTTAAAATATACATCCTTTTCTTTTTTATACCTCAATTTTCTGTTATACACAAGCAGTGACAGAATTCATGATTCCAATTATATTCGAATTAAATACCATTCCTTGATTAATATAGTAAATAAAATCTTATAAATTTTTTGTTTTGTATTGTACTATTTGTTCCATATTTAAATTAGATTTACATTTAATTCTTTCGAATCTAGTAATTCATAAGTTAAAAAAAAGCAGCCTGTTTTACAATGACATTTAAAATTTTCAACAGCGTTTTCAAGGGAACTTTTATATTTCTATAGTTAACCTCACAAAGTATTATGCTTGTATTATTATTATGCTTATGCTTGTATATTAATGTACTTTGGAAATTTCTCTGAAATTTATGATCTTAAATAAAAATTTATAAAGTCATTTTAAATGTTATGCGATTAAATATTGTTTATTAAATGAAAATCCAATTTATTTATAAGAAAATGGCTGGTGAGGAAAATAATTTGAAATAATGCAGTGATTTTATTAAGAATTTCAAAATTACTTTTAGAGGATATTGAGATTCGAAGAAATTAGGCCAAAGACTAATCATTTTGATTTACTAATTACTATTAACTTATCTTACGTGGTATCAATACTGCGTAAAGTAAACGATTAACTGAAAGATGTTGAAAGACTCATGAGCATACAACATTTACAATTTTCAAGAAGGACCTCATATTCATTCAACTGTATTTTCGTGTCCCAGTAGCTGGAACCTTAAAAAAGTAGTAGTTACAAATAGTAAGAAGAAAATCTTGAAATTTCATAAGCAATCAATTTCAGAGAGGAGCTGGCAAAAAGCACAAATGTAATATTATCTTCATTCAATGAACTATGCATAGAATTCAATGGTGAATCATCTGTACTAAAGAACACAGTCTCATAACCAGGCCACAATGAAACTAATTTGCCTTTTCTAAAGGGAACTTTGAGTCCATAAAATATATTCTTTATCATTACAAATACACGGGACTGGGAACTCATCGTGATCTTGTGGTTAACACCACTCATTAAAGTGAAAAATTAGGTTCCAGCCATTGAACAATGGTAGATTTATGTTGCTCGTCTACCTTTTATATACGCAAGTCTGTTGGGAAAAATGTTTGAATTTTTTGAGTTTCTTCAAAATTGAATACACTTCACTGTCTATAAAAAGCCTTCCAAAATACAATTTACGTGGTGATGAAAAAATATCTTACAACAGCCTTATGAAGATTGGCTGTCAGCAGAGTAATTATGATGTATATAATCTACATTATAAGACATTTTAGTACAAAAAAATTCTTAAGGTTTATTGTTTCAAGAAATATTGCAATGGAAAGAAAGAATAAGTATAGGAATGCAATGGCTTTTATTGAACCTAAGAATCCTCATCCATAATTTCGTATAAAAATCTACTTGATCTGATAAAAATCTCTACTACTACACTGAAGCTACTGGAATAAGCCGTGATATTATATTATATAACATAAAAACATTTTCCTGAATTGGTGAATGCGATGTTAAAAAAGTTTATCTTTACGCATTTTGCTATCAGTTAATATAAAAATAAGGGCTAATATTATGGTAGAATATGTTTTGTAAAATGTTTTTGCTTCATCGTTTAATTAAATTAAAAAATAATTGTGTTAAAAAAAGATTCAAGGATAATTATTCTTCAAAATTGAATTATTATTGCAACTTAAGACTAAACACACTACCTTTTGAAATATTTTTTGTTAATTCACCCATATTCTACACTGGTTACCAAAAATTAAGGAAAAATCACAAAAATAGCAACCTTTCTTCCACCAATTTGTTAATCTCAACGGAATTTGAATATGTTTGTAAGTAAAAGGAGCTGAATAATACGACCTCAGTGGCAAAATAGTGGCGCTGCTGTCGGAATACGTCTTTTGCGAGGAGCATAAAAATGGAGCTTTAAAGAAAGGTGACATAGTCGCTGTATGTCTTAGATTAGAAATCTGGCATAGAGAAATTTTAGCAATGGCCCCTCCAGGCATCATTTGACAGAAAAATTTCAATGGCGAGCTATTGGGAGACTATAATCAGGACCAAGTCAGATTGTAGTGACTAGATGGCTGAATGGGTATCCGTGTTTGATTCAAATACATTAGTAATAATTTTTAACCAGAGATTCAGCATCCAGGTGATTCAGCTAAGGATAATAATGGGCTATCATCAGTCCCAAAAATCGATATGTGTCATTATGCGCAAGAACTAACTTTGGGTGAATTCAGATACTTTCTCTCTGCAAGCTTCGGAATGTTGGTTCCCAGATGAACATTACATCGAATACTTCATGATCCTGGTCTTTATGCAAGACGACCAATCATTTTTGTCCCACGCATGTCACACAGTAGGTGGAAACATTTGCAAAGGCAGGTCAACATGTCCACTAGATGCGTTATCAGTAGAGTGTTGTTCTTTTTACGGATAAGTCCAGGTTTAGACTTGAAAAAAATAGTAGGGCATTTTTATTTGGAGAGAGCGTGGAATTTGTTTTCATCCATCAAACATCCGTGAAAGAGATGCATACGGATCAGCCTGCGTCTATGTTTAAGGTGGCATCTCTTTTGGTGGATGTATAGACCTCCATGTCATTTCCGTAGAAATGTTAATGCTCACACCTATAGAGATGACATCCTGAATGTTTATGTGTGCCCTTATGCTGGGGCCACAGGTGATGTTTTCATGCTACAGGATGGTAATGTGAGACCAAACAGTGATCGCATCGTGGATTCTCATCTTGAGCAAGAAACAATTGAGTGCATGCTGTGGCCAGTACGATCACCAGACCTTAACCCAATCGAGCATGTTTGGGACTCACTAGGACGACGTGTAAGTTCTCCCACCCCCCTTCATAGGATCCTAACTATGATTTCAACTGGTTTGGAAGAACAATGACTCGTACTTCCTATACAATTAATATACCACATGATCCTACACAATTAATATACCATTGATCATTACAAATCCCTGCATGTGCTGTATTGTTTACCGGGTGGATCATACCTCACATTAAAGGTACTTTTCTTATACCAAACTTATACCCACATTTGTTCACTGTATGCATAATTATTTTAACACCACAAATATCTTGTGATTTTTATGCTATTTTGTATTTTTCTATGTGTTGTATAAAGTGCATAAGTTTCATTAAACTCCATGATTAACTTTTTGTGTTATAGTCATTTTTGTGATTTTTTCTTAATTTATGATAACAGATGTATTTGCTTTACAGTTTTACACCGGGTTATTCTTATTTTATACGACAATTTATTCAGCTATGTAATATGATGCAATTATCATTAATATCAATCAAATTAATTATTTTTCTCAGATTCAAGAATTTAATAGATGAGTTCGAAGATTGCATCTGTCCAGTTCATTTAGGTAGTAAAGTAAATACCACCTTGTTTTGTCTACGTTTTATGTTGACAAAACGAAGTTTGGACCTTGGTTATAATGTTCAGTTTTGAAAATAAGATTCTCTTTTTGATCTAAACATTAAAGGTATGCGTATAATTGTATTGTGTGTGTGTGAGAGAGAGAGAGAGAGAGAGACTAGTGTTTGAAAATACGTACTTTCCACAATAATATTTTAAGCGTTACGTGAAGAGCTATAACCTTCTAGAGTTCAGGCAGTCAGTTATCTGATTTCCTTCAAATAAAGTAAATACTTAATAATTTTAAAGTTATTGTGATAAAGTAATAGAGCAAATATGTTTTGGTTAAAAATAAACATACCTTATATTTGAGAAATTTTTAGAAGAGCAATAAATTTAATTTATAATATACAAATTGGAAAGTTAAATTTTTGGCTAATGTTAAAAATACAAAATTATTCACATTTTTAACTAAACTCTAACTCTTTAAGAAGAATTGGGAATTTCAATAAATTTCAAAATTATATATTTGTATATTGTATATATTTGTATTTGTAATAAAGAGTAATTCAAAATTGTCAATTTAAACCACAGTTTTAAAATTTAAAGCACCATGTGCATTCTTAATATCGCTTAAAAGTTTTTACACGTACTTCAAGCATTGGATTATAATATTCGATTATTATCAATTGATAACTAATAAATAAATTAGAATTTAAATTAAAAAAATTTTGCTTCAAAAATAAAATATCTATTTTACCCCAAAATTCCTGTATATCCGAAAAATTCTTTTTTTGATTTCCTGTTATTATATTTAGGGAAATTAGTTTTAAGGAAATTTCAAACATCTAAAGTAGAAGAAAAGTACGAGTTAAAAGTAATATCCTTTTTGTTTTTTATTTATATTTGAAACCTTAATAAAAACCCCAATTATATAAATAGCATCATTTATTTAATAGAATAACCTTTATTTTCAGTTTAGCATAGAATAAATAATCTAAAAACGTAACTATAAAAACTCCTATTACTGTTTTGTCAGTGAAGAAAAACCTATTATTGTTTTCTGATAATAATAACAAAATCCTTCTGGGAGATAGTGTTTAAAACCTTAAGAAATTTTGATTTAAATAATATAACCAAAATTCTTAAGCTACATTTAACAAATATTGTAATTAGTCAGAAGCGATTTAAGACTTTTTTTTTAAATCTCTCTCTCAGGGGTTTTAATAATAAGTTAATAAAAATATTGAAACTAAAAGACACCTGATTTTTCCATTACGATATTATTCAACCGAATACAGTCTTCGATTTTTAAAGCATTGTAATATAATGATAACAGTTTAGTCATTACTTTTATTTCCAAACCATTTCAGATGGTTCATTTAGAGAAAATAAACTTTCGATGAAATGTTCGATTGTTGTATTATTTACTACTACTGCGCTTTGTTTCTTCTTAAAGGGAAAATACACCAGAGACTACTCTTAGGAAACGATAAGGAATCGTAGAAACCGTAACCTTTAGTTTTCTTTGTAACTTACCTCTTTTCGATCGGGGATAATTTGATTTCTTTTCTAATCGCTGCTCCTGCTGTTGGGAAAAAGGGAGAGCTGAAGTTTGCATCATGGGAATATTTGTTTTGCTGACATTGTAATGTTATGCAAGAAGAATAGAAAATCAGCTGTCTTTTATTTATTTGAAACCAGCCAAAAGTAGATATCGGTGAAAATGACTTAGCCTTGCACGATGGTGGAAGTTCAGTTAGGGAAAAGTTAGGGAAAATCAGTTCAGTTAGGGAAACATTTACTAAAGTATTTTTTCGCACCATTTCAATAATCAAATTTCATTTGATAGAGTTATTAGAGTAAGGTTTAACTGTGATTACTTCTTCTTTTGTGCTTACTTGGAATAGAATGGAGGAAACTATTATTTGTATTTTTGATATTATTTATTAATTTATTTTGTTTCCATTGTTTTATTGTTTTACGGATAATATTTCTTTCATCATGGACCTTATTATATCCTAAAATGCAATCATTATTTCAATTTTTCATTTGAATTTTTAACCATTTAATTGTAACAAATGAAATGGTTTGTTACACAATTTCATCATAAATAATAATGTCTTACTAAAACAATCTGGTAAGAAAAGAAAAAACAAAAACATTTTACTTTCTTAATTTTTTTAAATCACATAGAAATCTGCAAATTTAAGGATTTATTATTACAACATACTTTTTAGTGGTATTTTTAAAATGAATCAGAATTCATTCAAAATTTTGAAAGGTCAATAAGAACATTCAATATTTAGAGTTAAAATCTAAAAAATCTTAAATCATTAGTCATATTTGCTATTTATTAAAGAGACAAGTTCTAAGAAGGCAAAATATTGTTATTCAAAGGCACAAGTCAGAAGAAATTGATCTGAATTATTTATACCAAATCGTATTCCAATATTAGGATATTGAGAAAAGAATTTGGTCAATTGTTACGAATATCTAAAATAAGTGGTGCAAAGTAAAGATTTACTCAAATGTTTTATGATCTATTATTGACCCAAATGGATTGTGTAACACCGTAACTATTTTTCATTCGATTAAACGAAGCAAGGAATAATTTCGTCATTCTAAAAATTAGAAAAATCACTTAATTTTAAGCTGACTTATATTTATAATGCAACTTAATTAAGTGATTTATCGATAAGATATTTGGTACGAAAACAAATAGTGAGAGATCCGTTCATCTTCAGTTTGTAAAATTTGGTTCAAGAGATCTAAGGTTAACATGAAATTTTGTCTTCATTGATTCAAAAGGAATAACAATTTCATTCGAGTAGATTAAAAACAAATTATTAATAAAGAGTTCTCAAACCTTATATATGTATATTTTCATCTGTTTTACAACATTCGGTAATGATAAAAAAAGTGAAGAATTGATTAATAGACAAAAAAAATCCTGAGTAAATTAAAAAACTAAATTTTTGTTCGAGGTTAAATTGAGAAGGACTGCACGGAATGGAATGAAATTTTTTTCAGGATGTTATCTCTGGTTAACATTGGTTGAGAATAATTTCGAGCATTTGTTTCAGCTATAGTAATTAATTTAAACTATAATTAATAGTACTTTGAGCTTATAAAGATTCTTATATCATTTACCACGCGATTTATTTAAACTGTGTAAGGAAAAACAGAGTTCTTTCTTCAAAAATAAAGACATATGGCAATTTCTCTTATTCTAAATTGTCATATTTGTGAAATCGCTGTAGGTAAAAAAATATGTACTATATCCTTTAGATTTTCATTATGTAATTACTTTTTATTTAAAAACGTTGTTTTTGTCCCTGAAGAGAAAATACTTACATTTTTCAAAATGCCGTCAGTCTGAAATGTATTGGAATGTGAATGAAAGGATACCATTCCAGACTTCAATATTTTAATAAATAAATCAAAACGTCTTTAATATTTTGGAACCTAATAACTAAGGGAATTTTCACGCTTTCTATTCCTCATTAGAATTTTTTGCTGATTTCACATCATTTGGCAGTGCAAGATAGCGTTTTGAACAAAGGTGATTAAACACAGTAATTAGCTTTGTTCTCTCATTCAAAATTGCAATATTAATTTAATAATCATAAATATTGCATTATCATTCAAAGCAGCAATATTTATATTTCAAAAATTATAAATATTGCTGTTTTTCCAAATTGTACTTTTTTAAATGTGGTTTTCACTTCTGCTAATTTTTCACTGCGAATTACGACCTACAAAAGCAAACAACTTTTCCTGATAGACACATATAGTTGTAATATGATATCTAAACTAAATTGAAAAAATCAAATAATTCTTTTAATTCTTTCTTCTTTTCTTTTAAACTGAACCTTTTACTACATTATTATATTTACGAATACTCTCTGGTTTTACTCTTACATTTAAGTCAGTAGTTGGCTTAAAAATTCAAGTGCCAATAAATTCTTGAGGTTTTTTCTGTATTTCGAATAACTGCGTCACTTAAGGCACATGCAAATGAAATAGTCTCAAACTTTCAACTACGGTGTGGTTCTCATCTGTGCTAAAAATGGGCAATTTCATTTGTTCTTTGAATAAAATGTTTCTTACAAACTTTCTTTTTTTAGTATTATCTTCCACTCAACTGAAGACTATTCTCAATTATTTTATAAATTACTGAATTCATAGTAAATTTAATAAAATTTATACAACAGGGGGGGGGGGATATTTACTATGTTGTCAGAATTATGGTCTTTGAGAATAACGCAGTTCCTCATTTGGACTACCGAATCGAAAATGAGAGGTGCTATGAGTCTGAGTTTTCAAGAAGCCTGGGGAGAGTTGTAGCAGCACTCTTTTTCTGAGCTTTAATGTAAAGTGTTTCAGAATATAATTTTCTCCTTCTGAAGTTCAGTCTGTTTTTTTCCTACAAATGGTGAAAACCCGTTCAAAGAAGAGCTCAATCATGGCAAAAAAAGTAGATTTTGCTTCACAAACCAAAAAGATATTGAAAAATAACATGGAAAACGAAAACAAATCTAAAATATCCATTTCAGTGTTTTTTTTTTAAAAAAAAGAATTTCCATTCTTATTAAAAAAGCATTTGATTTTTTCTGTTTTCAACAAATTACCTTCCTTTGAAAGAAAAAACTTTTAAAAGCTGTTTAAAATTTGTGCTGATGAAGAAAAGATAAATGAGAAAAATAAGGTAAACATATTTTAACAAAATATTTAGCTAATGATATTTTAAATTGTTACATCCAAAATTGTATCAAACTCAATAGCTTTACTCCAATTTAGATGAGATTAATTAATTAGCTTAAAACATGAATCAATTAAACATCCGTCTGGAAAATTTTTAAGATTGTTATTTAAGTTTTCAATGTTTAGTTTTTTAATTAAATATAAAAACGATTCTTAACTTTTGAAAACAGATATGTTATCAAAGAATTCCCTTTCTAATTGTTTAGAATTAAGTAATTTTTAATTAATTGAATTTCATTAAAATAACGGCACTGTCTGTGATAAAAATATAATTAAAAGAAAGACTCTAACTGTAAAAAAGAAGGGTTAACATAAAACTTATGTAGATAAATAAAAAGGAAGAAATTAAATGAAACACATAAAAATTTGGTTATATTGGTCAATTATCAGCATTGAAAATTTGTTTTCTTCTCAATTGGTAATGTTGACGATACTGCAAATTTTTATAAGCCTTTAAAATAGTTAAATTCAACATAATATCGATTCATAGGAATCATGGTTTGCTTTAATCCTACCAAATGCTCACGACATTTTTGAAATATTTACCATCGATAACGTTGATATTTTAACTATAATAATTCAAATAAAAATATTTTTATGTAATTACTTATCATGTCACGAAGTATAATTAAACAGTTTCTGTAAAAAATATAAATACTGGTACTTGTATAGCTTGATTAAACAAAATTTTCAAATTAACGTACTAAGAAAATATTTAATGACAGATATTCTGCTTCTTTATTTCAAGTAAATAAAAAAAATTTTTCTTTAGGAAACATAATTATTAACATAGGCCATCATCCTCAAGCAAATGTAAGTGTAGAGTAAATTAATCAAGCAGTTGTTACTAGATTAAAATAGAATTAAATTCATATTATATTTAATATCTCTGATAAAATTGTTTAAGTAACTAATGAATACAATACCCGTCATTCCATAACAAAATTTCTGTATGTTTTTTTAAGTTTGGAAAGTTATTCTATTACAGAGCAATTGAATATTAAAATTTATACTCACCAGTCAAAGAAGATAGATATTTAGCACCAAGATGGACTAAATATTATCATTGAAACAATACAATTAAATCTGATTAAAATTTAAATCTGGATTTTTAGTGAATATGCGTAATGTTATAGCCATTACCCTTGAATAGGCATAAACATACATTTACTTATTCAGAGGTGCTTATACAATTCTGCATGAATACCCTGATGTAAATTTTAATCTAATCAACTAATAAAGAAAAATTCTGAAACAATGCATTTCACAAGATTATATTTCCATTTATCAAATAATTTCACACTGAAAAAAGTAAGCCTATCAGACGAAAATATAAATAAAAAGTTTAAATTATAATATGTTAAAAATTAGATTAGAGATAAAATGTAGAAATGAATTTTCCTTAAAATTATTAGGAAATAAACTATGATGCTGTATACTATTAGCAATTTTTATTCTCACATGTAACATTGAATTTTCCAACTATATCAAATATTTTTTTAAAATTTAATTATGATGTCTTATATAGATTCTGTATAGTATTCATTAACAAAAATATTAATGTCATGTTATATTTTCAAGTAAAATTTCTTTCTTTGCATCGGTTAGGAAATTGTTTCCAGTTTAAAGAATTCAGTTTGAAATAAATTATTTTCTGTATATTGTAAGTTACTATTAATATTTGACTTAAGAAATTTATAATATATTTGATTTTAACAATTTATTTGTCTGGTAAGAATAATAAATTATTTTTATAAACGTATTATTGAATGATTTAGTTATATACAAAGTATAACTTAAATTGCAATAATATTTATGTGTGGAATTATTAACACAGTAATTTTTATTATCAACATAATTCTACCAGCTTAGTATGTGGTAAGTTTTACAAAGTGAAGAACTTATCATCACTTTGTAGTTTTAAGAATCCTTATTATATTATTGTAATTTGAATAAATATTTTATGCCTATAATCATTATTTATAAGCAGATAATTCTATTGTTAAAACTACCCACAATCATCAGTTATTTAATAAAGTATACAGATCAATTATAGAGATTACGTTACAACAAGTTTGTTCGTTTTTTTTCTTGATGAATATTTTATTCAAGATTTGTTATAGTGTGTAAAAAAGTAATTATATGTTATGATAAAAATTTTCTATGTACTATTCAGCACTCTTATTTCCACAAACTAATTAATTAGATCTAAAAAGAGGTTACTTATTAGTCTTGAACATTTTCTTACATGATCTAATATATAAATTTAAAATTTCAGTTGACTGCCCTGTAAATGTTTTTATTCTAGGCGTGAAAGCCTTTTATTCTAATTGTTACTTTTGTTATATAATCTAATTTTTATATTTGATTTATAAGCAATGTTTTCTTGTATACTGTTAGTAAATTTTCGCATTAGTTTTATTTACTAAATTGTTGAATTTACAAATTAGTTTTCATTACTAAATTGTTGAAATTGTTCTTCCCTTCTTAACATTTTCCTCTGATTAAATATAATGATATGATAAAATAATCGAGAAAATTATTTTTTAAATGTTTTCCTACTTACTACAAGTGCAAACAGTTGTATTTATTACAATAGTTAGGAACACTTTGTCATTTTACTCATTCGCTGAAATCAATTGCTGTCCAAAAAACTGAAGTATCAGCGAATTCTAAAGACCTTTTATGTATTTTGATCAACTCTGTACCATTCTGGATATAAGGCAGATTAAAACAAATATCAGAGCAGAAAACTTTTAATTATAGTGAGGCTCACATCTACACCAAAGATGGTCAATTTTTTTTTAAATAAAATGTTTTTTGCAAGTTACCTTTTTCTCGTATTTTCTCCTTCTCAGCAGCAGATTTCTTCTTAATTACGTAATAAATTATTGAACTCAAAAAAAAACACACACACACACATATATAAATAAATATATATTTATATATGTATATAATTTTTTCGATACTTTGAACATATTTTTGAAAATAATTGCATAGTGAAGTACAGAAAAGAAAAAGCAAAAAATGACTAGAGAAGTGCAATATATTAAAGGCGTAGATAGACCTATTCTGGACTTTGAGCCAAAGAATCCAACCAACAGCAAATGTATGAAATTACACATATTTAAGTCACAAGTGCAGATGAATTCAGTTGTCACTAGCAAAAAGTAACAGTAAAGCTGCAAAAAAAAAAATCCTCAAGTTCTCCAACAAATTCAAGAGTACATTAGAGTATATATTTATGGTAATTCGAGAATATAAGTGTTTTAATTTTGCAAAATTGAAAAAAAAAATTCTTTTCTTTTTAAGAGATTTGTTTAATGAAATAAATCATTTGATCCTTTATTTGTTTCTAATATTTTTTAATTTTTATAAACATGTTAGCTATCAGTTATCTTTTATACTACATATTAATTAATTTTTTTATTTAAGCATATCATCTTCATGAATAATAAGGTAAAAAAAATTCTTGTAGTGTGATAATAATGAAATAATTTCTTAGTACATGAGCAGTTTTTATCATACATCCGAAAAAAAAATGTACAATTTATAATAATGTTTGAAAATTTAAAAACAAAGCTGCTTAATAATTCTTTTGTTTAGTATACACAAAAGATTAGAATAGCATTCCTCACCATTGATTGCGTTATATACTAAGAATTCAGTATTGGGGAACTGGTTTCGGTGTTTGAAATTGGAATCAGTGTGCGAATCTCATAAATTATTTCAAATATGGTATTCAGGTCAATGCAAAAAAAGTATTGAAGTCATTTGTAGTTCAACAGTTCATTTCACAAGGAATTTTTTCCCATTAAGAGAGAAATCAGAAATATTAATATTTATATGTTCATTACCCGTAAAAATGTTTTCTGGAAAGAAATTTTTCTATACAATCATGAAATCAATAGTAAACTCTTCAAAAGAAGGGAAAGTGCAAGAAATAAAAGTAGATTTTCGTTCACATGAAAAAATTTTCTGAATGCAAGCTCAATTAAAAGAATATGTGGAAAACTTAAATATTACAATAAAAAATTATTGTTATAAATTTTAGAATATTTATTGAGCATAAAAATATTTTTTTAAAAACATAATCAATTATAGATGATGGATGATGGACATACGAAAAAAGAATTTTCATACTCAAAATACTGGTTTCTAAAATTAAAAAATGTCACAAAAATAACGATTACTTAAGAAATTACAGGTAAAATTTAATAAAACTTGACCTCAATACATAATTAGGTATTGTGGTCAAAGGATGAAAAGAAATTGCTAAATAGATATGATGTTAAAGAAATCACCATATGTTTAAAATGAACAAATCAAATGTGTCAGTTTGGTATAAGTAAAGTAAGTTTAATATGGAATATGATCCTCCACTGAGAACAATACAGAACATAGATAAGCATAGTTCTGTAAAATATTTGGTACATCAGCTTTTAAATATATGACAGCCATTGATCATGCAAATAATTTGATTTGGTTTATTTCTCACTCTATTGTCTTTTTAGTACATTAAGGCTAGTTAAACTAGGTACTACAAGTTAAAGCGAATTTCGAATAACTTTTTGTATACACAGAGAAATTGTGAGCATTGTCACATTTCTTGAAGGAATACAGAGACCAGTTATACGCCTTCCTAAGGCATATCTCACGTGTTTAATAGAATTCAGATTGGAGTTCGAATTAGCAACTCTACTTTCTGAATTGCATTCTGCTCAAGATATGCATCTACGATCCTTTGACATAGTTAGGTTTTTGTCCTATAGAAGGAAATGACCACTAATTAGTATAAAAGCATGACAAAAACACATAGAAACATAAAGGATGTTATATCGGTTAGTGTGAGCATTCTCGGTTTCACACAGTATAACATGAAAATCTGTCAATCCATTCAAAAATTTATCAATCCAAACACATAAATTAACGTATCTACATGATTCTCTTTCAAGGATGTGTGATGGATTATAATAAATTTCAAGTTTTCTCCAAATCAAGAAAGGTGCTATCTAGTTGATGATTACATGAAACTCATCCTTATAGAGATCATTGGACATGCTGACAAAGGCTATTTCAAACATTCCCTCTATGGGGGAGTTGAGCAAGACCCAAGTGGCTGGTTACTTTGTATACTGATTGCTTTTGTGAAGCAATTTACAACAGTTGATAGTACTCTTTTTATGCTTGAAGAGAGGGAGGATATAAGTTCAAACTGAGACGTTTTATGACTTCATGTGCATAGTATCAAAAAGATTTTCGTATCTGGTTGTAGTTTATAGCCATCCTTGGCTAAGCCTCCAGGTTTCTGAATCCATGGTTAGAAATTGTTGTCCAAATCTATGAACCATTGAAGGACTCACTTGCTATCCTACCACTTTCGACTGAATTTGTAGTGCTTCCATTCTTCTGGAAAATATAAGAAGAGATTATTGTTACGAATTTTTTTATCCGAGATTTCCTACCTGTTTCTCAAAAATATTTGTAGTTATGGTCTTATATTTATAATTTTATGTTCTTCATGGTAGCATATTTCGACTGAAGAACTAATATTTTTCACATCGCAGTTTTCTTCAGCATCAATTATTCAATATATTATTTAAATTGGCATATATTTGAAAAAGTTATTGCTATTTTTGTGATTTTTTCTTAACATTTGAAACCGGTATAAACATAATTTCTTATATAAATGAATCTTTCCGAGAAATGTTGGTCATCAACTGTTTTAAATTAGATTTATTAATTGTAAGTGTCCTCGATCATCGTTGCTTACTCCAGTGAAAAAAGTTTCACCGATTATGCATTTTATTCTTTTAGGTAAAATATATGAAAAGTGTGGTCATGCACTAGTTCAAGTTCAAACATTCGGTTCATTCATGACTTTGACTCATAATTTGATTGGTTGGTTGGGTTTTGTGGCGCAAGGTTCAAAAAGGAAAAGCTGCGCCAGACTCAAAATTTGATAATCTTATATGAAAAACGCTTGAGATTTTTTCCATCTACAATAATAATATATCCCTGATAATTTCCTTTATAAAGAGAATATATATGATAAAACTTTGAAAATAAAGTGTCATTCATGTTTGGCAAAGGTAACAACACATGAATGCTCTAGAAATGTTAAACTTATTCAATGACAACCTATATTTTTTAAAATAATAATAACATCATATTTCCAAAATTTAAAATATTTTTGAAATAAAAATTTAAAATGTTTTATTTAAAAGAAGTAATTTCTTTTATAAGTTAGATGCGTAATGACTATTTTTCAAGAAATTTGAACTAATGACAAACTGCTAGTAATTAAAATTTTTTAATTAGAAGAGGAAATAGTAATCAAACAGGAAATTGTTTGCGTAGGTTATATAAAATTATATATAGGTTAAAAATTATTCTGACTATTGATTTCCAGGTTCTCTTTCTTCAATTTCAGAATTATTCTATATATTGATTAAAAATTATTTTAATTATTGATTCTAAGTAATCGCTTATATGTACATTTGAGCTACAATTTCTTAACAGTAGTGATAAATAAAAAGCAGTAAATACTGATTGTTACACATCAAAATTAAAGTAACATTTTACTGTATATATTTTTTAAATTAGAAAGCTACTGCATTAGAAAAGCTATTTTGAAATTACTAAGAAAATGTAATTTTTGAAAAAGTTGTATTCATATTATATGAGTTTCAAATTATTTATTTTTAATTGTAAATTTTTATGTATATAAAATTTATCTTAATTTATTTTTCTTTAAATATTGACATAAAATATCAGTTTATTTTTTTTTATCAGTTTCAGTAAAATAATTATTGATACATTATCACAATATGAATGTTTTTTAATAGAAATTTATTTTCTAATTTACAAAGTAGGTAAATAAACTTAAGAATATGCCTTCAAAGTATTAAGAGCTTAATATATGATCAAAACTAAGAGTTCACAAACATTATTAATATTCTTATAGATGTTACATTAAAAGGTAAGCAACAAATAATAATGAATAGATGTTTGTAAAGTTCATTAGAATGTTAAAGAATTAATAACTTTGTTAAAAGTCATGAACTAATATGCAATGTAATAAATTGATATGTGTGTGATATGTTAAGTAACAAGAACAAAATTAATATATTAGGTTGGGGAAAAAGTTATCCATTATTTTTTCGGTAGACGTCTGTAGTGATCACTATTTCGTGAGGTATCTATCAAACAATTTCAAATCTATGCTCATTGGAAAGGTGACATTTGACACTAAAATATTTTCTTGCGGTTTTTTGTTTGATTAATTCAGTTATGAGTACAAGGTTTTAAAAATAGAAGACAACAAACAGAAAATTCGATACATTTTAGTTTTTCTTTTATAATGGCGAAAATACTAACCAGGTGGCTAAAATTGTGAAAGGTGTTTATCGTCTTATATATGACTGTAACATCCAGTTACGCACAATTTTGGTTTCGTCGATTCCGTTTGGGTATTTGGATGCTAAAGATGCACTTCGCATGGATAGAACATCGTCGAGAATGTCTATAAAATATCAAAAATTATCAAACTTGACAGCATGTCAACAGTCGTAGCTTCGCACAAGACCTAAAAATCTACATGAAAACTGTTTTAAACCTTTTTACAAAGCGAATCTGAAAGAAGTTACAAAAAGTTCAAGTAAAAATAATGGATTTCTTTTTCCCCAAACTAATATAAAGTAGCAAAGTATTAGGAAATAAATAGATATTTATTCATATTAATAAATATAAAACAAGATTTCAAAAAGGAATTAGGTAGGAAATTTTTTATTTACTATAAAACAATAATTAATATTTAAAATAAAATATGCATCATGAAATGCAAAGTTATTACAAATTGATTAATGGTTATTAAGTGAATTCAGTTTTCAAATATATGTTTCTCAAGTACGAGATTACGAGGAATGTTTACGCCGTTTCTTTTTGTGAAAAGGATTTTGTCTCGTTTTTCTTCGAGATGCTCTGATTGGAGTGATAGTTTCAGTTATAGCCGTAGTATCTGTTTCTGTAGTGACTTCAGATTCTTCAATGGTTTCGGACACATCAAAAGTTTCGGATCTCACTTTCTGACTTTGGTCTTTCCTTGACCATGGAATGGAGGGGACGTCAGGTAATTCATCTCCAACTAAAATTTCCTGAAAGTCTCCATTGTCTTTCTTTACATGAGATGTTTCTGATGCAGATTTACTTTTCCTTAAAATTCCATTGCGATTTGGTTGATGCTCATTGCTCTTTTTTTCCATCAATGGGAGGCTATAGGAATAACTTTTAGATATTTTTCATATTTTACTGTGATAGTTTAATTTCTATAAACATATTCAAGATGTTAAAGATTATTTCTGAATATTAATTTTTCAAGCGTTTTTTCAATGTTTTACAAGAAGAAATATAAAGGGAATTTTATTAACTAATAATTTTAAAGACCTTTTATCAAAAAGAAAGCTACCCAATTCAATACTGATTACTAATAATTGCAAGGGAAGAAAAATCCGTAGAAAAGCTTAATTTCTGAAGCTAATGACGAAGAAAAGTGCCACTCATTAATTTTTATTAATTTGAAATTTTATATAAAAAATGCAGAGAGAACATCAAAACATAAAATCTTATTTTTATTGTCGACAACAACCTCAAAATGGGGGATGTATAAATTAAAAAAATATTTCAAGCATTAGCTGGCAGTTAAAATGAAATTTCTTCGATTACTTAAAAAAATGTATTTATCTTAAATTTAATCTAGTAGTAATATTTCATTAATTTAGAAGATGAAACAAACTTTGTGTAGTAATTTATTAATCAATGCATTAAAAGCAATGTTGAAGGAAGAACAACAGAGTCTGCAACAATTCTGCTAAATAATGGATGAAAATAAGTGTCAAAAATATTTCATTATGATTATGAGAGCTTTAAGACAATACAGACAACTGATAAAGGAAGAAACACAGGGATTTAGCTAACGGTTAGTTAGTTTATTAAACAACATTAAAATTTATTAATTTTGAAAAACATGTTACATTTCTTTTTTTATAAGAAAATTTGACTAAATACATTAAAACACAATAATCAATAACTCAAATTATATTGATTTTTGAACTTATATTGATGAAACGTGTATTGATTTTGTTTTTACTAGTAATCAATTGTACCTTTCTGTAGAAAGTTCTGTATCGAAAATTTCCTTCAATGTGATTAGTAGCACTGGAAAATCTCAAATTTGGGAATATTAGCATCGACATGGAATTTATAAGATCTTACTGTATATATTAAAACTCACCCTTTGGTGTAGTACATCAGAGTACATCAGACCATTCGTTCTCAAAAACAACTACACAAATTAGGAAATTATTCGTTATTATTTATTCGCAAAGATAGTATAACTAAGCAAAGGTACGCAATGCATTCTTTGCGAATAATTAGAAAAATTATTCCCAATGTTATAAGAAATGATAGTTTTAACATTTCATTGCTTCAGCAAATTTGGTATTTTTATAAGGTAATCATTACTCTAGACATAGTAGCAATAAATATTGACTTCTTGGTCAACATCTGTTATGTTCAAACTTCACAAAAGAAAGAGACTAATTGCTTTTTACTTATTCACTGGCTACTTAGATCTTACCACATGTGGTTTTGTCTAAATGCAAAAAGTTATAGATCTTGAACAATTTTAACATAAAATATATCATAGATTATGATGATCCTCTATGTGTTATGTTCGATAATAGAAATTTTGCATATAGAATAAAATGTCTGGCTTATAAAAATAAAGGCTTTTTTTGGATAGTAGATATATTCCCATCAGCTTTTCACGAGAGAGCAACATTCAAACAAAATTTGTGTAGGAGAAACCTGTTTTAAATTTTCTTCCTTTGAATGTATACGCACCGTTAACGTTATCTATCTTCCATGAATGTATTAAAAAGTTAATAAAGTGCATATCCCAGTACCTTTTTCATATCAAGTAAATTTCATATATAGCATGTCGACTTGTTAATTCAGCTGTTTTAATGAGGGTAAAATTAAAATAATATAACATCAATTGAAATTGATTATTGATAAGATGAAAAATATTTTGTAAATGAATAATGCAACTCTCGAATATTTTAAGAAATCATTGGAAGGTAAATAGGAATTTTTATTTCTATTAAATCAAGTAAATATTCACGTAACTTCATTTTTAATTTCTAATAGAATTCATTTATAGTTTTAAAGTTAAACATCATTAAAATATTAATCATTTGATATGTTCAATAAAATAATAACCACATAATCGCAAATGTCACGTTTTTACCTAGTATGAGGAAACATGATTTACAAATTGATTTATTAAAATGAAATATTTTCACTAAATGTTATGCAGCAAATAAATGCTGATTCTTAATGATCTAGTCAGGTATAGATAGCTGTAAGACATGGTATAAGACATGAAACTTTGAGACATGATAATTTTAGATAAAAAAAGATTTACATTTTACTTTATCAATGTTTAAAAACTAAATGCTTACATTAGAATCTGTTGTTATTTAAGAATATTTGCTTTATTTTTAATAATTGATTTGCAAATAACATATAAGTGTTTGCCCAAGAATATTCTAGTACTATAGTTTTCACAAGGTTATGAAACATCATTAGGAAATTAAATTCAAATAAATTGAATTTCAGATTAATTCACACACACACACAAATTTATTTAAAGAAATTAACTCATATTTCAATTGTTATTGTTTTGCGCTTATAGTTTAATTTAATTATGCTAGAAACGTTAATGTAGAAATATTACTTACTTTACTGGAACAGAACCTATCAATGATTTTTGTAAGTAAATATTGAGAAAAAGTGTTGCCCATTTGTAGAGACCACAAGTAAAAAAGTACATCATCAGGTTCAACAATGGGAAAAGCATGAAATACGATAATATGAAGGAAAGGATCTAAAAAGATACTTAGAAGAAGTTATATGAGATTATATTGAATAAATTCTATTTAAATAATATTTTTATCATTAATTTAAATGATTGGGAAACATTGTTTCTTGAATCAAAATTATTTAATGTGAAGGAATTTCATAATAAACTTAATTTGAAATTAAGTTAAATTAATTGTACTCTAGTTTTAATGATCTAGTCAATATTATAACATTCTAATCAAAAGAATGTATGCAGTACACAATAAACTGATTTGCATAATTTAATAACTGCATTTCTTTAGTTAAAATAAAACTTTCTGTAAAGTGGATTTAAGGACACGAATCACTAATTATTTTTAATAACTAATGATTTGAAATTATATAAAAATTTTAAATAATAATTATAAAGCATGAAAAAAATTATTATGATAAAAATTAATTTATATCTACAAATATAAAAATGATATGTTGTTGGGTTATAGTTATTCATTCAAAATATTGTTTTTCATTTATACATTTACTTAAAATTTATATATAATTAGTAAAATGAGTATTAAATATTTTGTTAACTTCTGTGAAGTGTTATATATGTGAAGTTTTTGAGTGGTGTTAGATATAGTTTATTTAATCTCTTAAATAAAAGTATTCCTAACGCCAGTAAAAATATTAGATTCGAAATAAAACCTACTTTTTAAACATGAGTAATTTTAAAAAAATACAGATTTATTTTTTATTATTTTGTTTTCACAGTAGCGAAGTCAAATTTTATTTTCTTTAGAAACAACATTTAATCAAAATATACTTCCTTAGGCACTAGCTTTGTGGAAATAAATTTCTAATATATTACCAATATATAATATATTCAAAACTAAAACATTTAATTTCATATTGATTTTAAATGGCCGTGTTTAAAAATCCTAGCATACCAATGAAAACTATTTTTCAGATATTTGATTTCATTTTTGTAAAAAGAGAAAACAATGAAAAGTAATTCTAAGAATACCACATGGTAATACGAATATTTAATGAGAAAAACGAAAGTTATTTGCGATAAAATATATTAATTTTTAAACATTAATAATATATAATAAATATAATTTATTTGTATTAAAATTTGGATTTGAATATTTTTCAAATTTAACTAAATAAAACACTATGATGCTATGAGGGGAAACTTTTAAAATAGAAAAATCTTTTCAGTCTTCTTTTTAAATAAATCAATATTTATACCTAAAAAAATAATTTTATATTACAAGAACAGTTTAATTTTTCTTGTATTTTTTTGAGATATTTTTCAGATGGATGATCCAAATTTCTCTGAAAAATAAGTCATCAATCTGAAAAATATCAGACATTTCATTAATCTGAATTTATCACACATTGTATAGATAAAATTAGTGCTTTACAAATTTTATTCCTGTCAATGTTTAGATTATTATTACACTTTATTTATCTGAAAGCGGTATATTATCCTTCTCTTGAAATTTAAAGAAGAAATTAACTCCAAATACGTAATAAAAATTGTAAAAACGGGCAAATAAGAAACATAAAATTAAATATTGTGAATATTGAGAAGATCTCAATAATTTAGGCACAATTAACTTTATAATGAAAAAATATATATGTTCTGATGAAAGTTCAGATAAAGGACCTGATTGAGGCTATTTGCAAATAATACAAATTGCAAGTACTGATAAAAATTGTTTTAATGTACTACATTATAATTTCTTAAGCAGTTCAAAGCCGATTAAATTTGTTTATTTTATGCTTTACAATTTCTATTAGTATGATTCTTAGGAAAAATCATTATAGATTATGCTAAACTGGACAAAAGGTTGCCAAAATATGAACATATTCGAGTTCATTTGTATCTCTAAATCTTTTTAGTTGAATATAATAACACAATCCCAAATTGTAAAATTATTGAGAGGTAAAACTATATTTTAGGGTGTCCCCATGGCAAACATGGTGATTTTTGTTTGGTTATCAATTTTATTGGTGATTTTTGTGGGCAAATAACAATTAATTGCTCTGTTACAATAAGAATACGATTGGGTTTTGTCCAGATTGGCGTTCAATTACGATCACAACTTGGCAACAACCAAAGGGGCACCCTAAATTATAGTTTAATCTGATACGGATCCAGCTGTCATACCAAAGTTTGATACTAGTTTCTATGAAAAAAGAGCATCAAATATTTCTTCTCAAATGGTTAATTGCTGAAATTCTACCAATGGATAACAAGAAGAAATATAAATGCCCTTTTTATCCTAACTTATTCATTAAAAGCATGATTAACTTAAGTTATTAAGAAAAAGGTACAAATGAATAGTTATCTTTGTGATAACGAGAATGGTTATAGAAACTTCATGATAAAAAAATATATATATGTACCAAATGCACAATAATTACTTACAAAATTCAATATCTGTGCTAGAAAATTTGAATTATAAAGATTGGGAAAGCGTATATGAAGAAAAGTTTTAAGTGTGCGATTAAACCAATCCAGAAATAAGATAAAATTTATTAAATTTAAATCCTGTATCAAAGACACAATCATTGGAACTGTATTACGAATATCCTCTACAGGATTTGTAACACAGTAACTAAACTGAATCATTAGAAATTTATCAGTATTGTTAAATGCATTTGCCTTATTTAAAGTTTATTTATTTGATTTCGCATTATAATGGTTGAGTATTTCTTCTCAGCTGAATAATTTTGCCAACATCACTAGATAGGTAATTATTTAGATTGTAAAATGACGATGACTACTCTTAAGATGGCTTCATTAGTATTATATAAGTATTTTGACTGCTTATTTCTTTCTAAACTAAGTAACTATTCATTGGCAATTATAACGTTATTTTGGAGCCAAGTTCAATATAGAATCACGACAATTCTATTAATATTTTCCACATCATAGTATCCTAGACAAGTGAAAGGAATGTTATTCCATATAGACTATTAGCCTGCTGAAGTTCTTAGTATGGTAAGCTTTGATTGAAAGAAAGAAATTCAAACGCAATTATTTCCTTTATCAACGCAATTGCCGCAGGTCATATGTGACCAGTCACATAATAAGAAAATATTATGTTCTTAATAGTTAACAGAAGTAATAACTCTTGAGTTCCATGACAGCAGACAATAATTATCTATGTTCTTTGTATTTATCTATGTGAATAGTTATATGTTTTTTCAAAATTTTTTTCTCTTACCTAATGCTGCTAACCAACTCAAATTTAAATAATGATCAAGAAATAATGTCAACATGGGAAATATAGCCCTCTTTCCTAAACTTCTTGATCAGACTAGCAACTTAACAATGGAAAAATTTAATACACAATTCATTTATTAATATGATAATACTTTATTGAATGAAGGAAAAATATGATTCTTCTACCAGTTTAATCTCTGAAGCTATAAGCAATGAATTTGCCTATAAAGGGATTTAGTGGTTTTGCTTTCAAATAATAATCGTGGCTAGAAATTAATGTTAAAATAATTAAATTAAGTTAAATTAATTTAAAACTTTTTATCTTCTTGGTAATTAATAACTTAAGGTAACAGTTTAATTTACTACACCGTGATTTTGAGTACATGTAATTTGTTGCACATAATAGTTTGGAACAACTTTAATACACCCTCCAAAAATTAGCGCCAAATCTGGCACTCCCTACGGACTTTTTAGGGTTGCTGTTTCTTATTTTGGTGCTGCCTATTTAGGTTTTTTCAGCTTTTAGGTTATTGATGTTGTGTCAAATTTAGTATTTTCTTCTAATTTGTACCATTTTTTGAGTTTTTTTAAAATTTTTTTTGTTATTAATTATTTGTATTTAACGAGAATCCATCTTGGCGAGAAAAAAAGTTGCCAAATTTCCGATTTTGGGGGATATATCAAAGTAGTTCCAATAGTTTACAAAATAAGAAAATTGTAATGAAGTCAGTATTGAGTATAAATTTACTGTAAAAATTTACTGACGACTTTTTCGAAAAGTCGCCAAATATCTCGCCATTTTGTACAAGTGAAGTCTAAAAATAAACAGAATATTGAAAAATATTTCCTGATTGGTCGAAATCCCTTATCTGTGATTGGTCGGAATTGGTTGAGTTTCCAAAAAATGTTATTTATCGCCAAATGTGGAAAATCGCGCCAAGGGTAACCATACATTAAATCTCAGCCCAGTATCATACTTATGTTTTATTTCTAAATAACCCTCATTCACATTCTAAAACCATTTCGTATTTTTTTTATAAAATTATATTTGTTAAATGGCTTAAAATGATTTATATTATGATTTGATTCCTATGATTATATTCTATTATGATTAACTTATAGTTAAATATAGGAAAATTATTTGAAATGATGTTTCAAATTGAGTTTATTTTTAATATGACAAATAGTAAATGTGTATTTTGTATTTTTCAATGTAATATTTGTGATATTTAACAATAGTGTAGTAATGCACATGTACTTATAATTTGTAATTCAGTTTATAACATTCAGCTTTTTTTTGTAACTTAACATATTCAGTTTGTAAAGCTCAATGTACCTTAACCTTGTTCTGGCCTCCTTATGTGTCATCACCACTAATATTTTATTTTGACCTCAATTTAATTAATACATATTAACCCTATCGTAGTTCAGAATAACGAAGTAGATAATTCCATTGAGAAATTTTGAATAGGAAACTATGCCGTTTGAAACAAACTGAATAAAAGTAAAATATAACCAATTTTTTTATGCCTTCTATTGGGAGTCCAAGGTGATAGAATTGATGAAGCCAAGAAAAAGAAGTTTGGCAGCCAAAATGTCAGATACTGAAAATTCATGTCTAAAATACAGGGTTAAAATAAGCGAAAAAATTTAAAATATTTTGAAAAATAAAGTAAAAAATTGATGAATGCTATTAAAATTTTAATTAAATGACTATAACTTTTTATAAGTTTACTTTTCTGAGGAATTACATGTTTTATAGCCGATTAAAATAAATTATAAGGAGAAATATATTGTGAAGTTAAAATTTTGTGACAATTTCTATTCATTTGATTGCAAAAAAGTCGAAAGCCAAGAAAAAAATTTAAAGTAGCAAAAATAAAAATCGAAATTTTAATTTATTAAAATAATAATACTATTTCATTTTAGGGAACCGCTGATAAAATTTTTTTTTCCGAAATGCTAAATGTAAAATGAATAATTATTTTCTTTCATTTGTTTGTTTTATAAGGTTTTATAAGTTAAAAAATTTTTTGAGTAATATTCATTAGTTTTGTGTTTATCTGGTCTAGCTCTGTTGACCACGGGGATATGCAATAACAACAGTTTTTTATTTGTAAAGATATTAATTTTTAACTATCTTAATGTAGAAAAACTACGAACAACCAAAAGTTGAATAATTTGAGGCAGACGATGAGTACTTTTTTATATTTTAACTTCGACATGAGTGAAAAATGTTGAAATCATTTAAATAAAAACCAATATTTTCAAAAAAATACCTAACATCATTAATATTTATGGATTTCCTATATAAAAAAACCAATTAATTATTTTTTGATGTTATATTCCCTATTAAAATTTCTGATTTAAATTTTTAAGATTTCTAGAAAATTCCTGATGAAATGAAACAACCATAGATATATTAATGTCGCATAAGATATATACATTTGAATTTTATCAAAAACTAATTAAATCGATGTATTTCATTTTAAAATGAATCGCGAAATATTTTCCTTGCACATTTTTTCTTTTAATCTTTTATAAATGAAAGTACATGAAATAATTAAATGAAGAGATAATTAAATTACCTAAGAAGCATACATTTTTGAAAAGATAACTATATATACTAACAAATTTAATTATAATAATCTCGACACCTTTAAAAACAATGTTGTGAAATGTACATATTTTATGAAGAAAATGTTTTCACCTTTGAATTATTAATAAATAATTTTGAAACATATATTCATAACTTGATAGCTTAACATTTTTTTCTTACTGGGATACAATTTATAAATTTTAAAATTGGTAAAATTGATATATAATTTTATTTCCTCATGTGTTGTATGAGTTATGTTTAAAATTTATGAAATCATGAAACTTCTCTTTTTGTCATTATACTTAAATTCATTATTCATCAACACAAACAAGGCATATAAATGGTTATGAAATGGACTTTCTAGGATGGCGAGATATTAATATTCATAAATTAGCATACTAAGCAGTAAAAAATTTAAGTTATTAATATTTAAATTTTTATTGCTTAGCATGCTAATTCATGAATATTAACATAAAGATATTTAAATGAATGAAGAAAAAATATGATTCTTACAGTAACTACTTGAAATAGCTTCGAGTAACTACATTGAAAACTGCTGTGCATTATCGTAGTCCACTCAGAATCCCCCCTAAACGTAACGGAACCAGTGGAAAGAATTCTAACAGCATAAGTGTAGAGCTTTAGTTTCAATTCTTGTAAAATCAGCACCAAACAAAATTTGTATGAGTTGATTTTACAAGTTATCGCAAGCCTCAGTCAGTTTTATTCTTTTATGGAAGGTGTGAGTTGGAATCCATCACTTGGAGTAGATGAGTGTGACACATTTTCTATTTAGTTTTAAAATGCTTCAATATAAAAAGAAAACTCATTCAAAATGCGCATTAGTTGAAATACCTTTACTCTCCTTTGGGGAACATTCACTGAAGATTTAAATTTATACACTTACAATGTTTTTATATAAATAACTATCAATTTCAAACTATCAGCAAGACCATTTTGAATGAAACTAAACTGCGTAATTTAAAAGACAGTAACGGGTTAATTTTGTAGCATCAATCAAGCCAGTTACGAAAACTTTAAGTTAGCAATTGCACAATGATTGGTGTAGGTATCAATCTTGTGAGTACACATATTATTTGGGTGATCAACAATGTTGTTACAAATGGGAACATTGTGCTTTTTTTGCATTTAAAACCAACAAATCTTTTCATTACAAGCACAGTTCATTTTTGTATGTTCGCTTCCAATTTACAAGAATATATTTGCAGCTTTTTAATTTCTATATTCATGTATTTATATCTGTCAAAGAGTTTCACTGTTGAGGCCAATAACAAGCAGACTCACTAACGGGATAAAGGGGTTAAAGTTTCTTATCGTTAGTAGTTGGTTTAAAACTTACGATAAAGTTTTCTTTCTATGAAAATATTCTCAGAATAAAGTTGGTGTTCAGAAATAATCAGAAGCTAAGAAACCTCTAATCTTGCTTGTTGCAAGCGCTTCTTCTACTTCTTCGGATGGAAAGTATAATATATTAATCTAACATCGCTAGATAGGTGACTAATTAGATTGTAAAATGACAATTACTACCTCTAAGATGGCTTTATTATTATTATCATCATCATCATAAAAATACTTTCTGACTGTTTATTTCTGTTTAAATTAAGTTACTAATCATTGGCAATTATCAATTTGAATAGATTGTATAATATCATCTAATGAAATTTTTTAATGTTTCTTATAACTAACCCATCGGTAACAAATGACATCAGGAAATGCGGGTGAAATTTTTGGAGTTTAAACTCTAAGAGATGACTCACTATCTTCTTTTAAAATACATATAGCTTGTAACCTTTTGTTGAATTCAATATAAACGTTATTTAAGGATGTTGGTGACAGATCGCTGATTGCCTTTAAATTCTCTAAAAAATCCAAATAGGCTTGAATGATTCTATTTTTATCACCAAATTTATTCAATATAAGCTTTTTATTTGTTTCATGCGTCTGCAATAATGTTGAAACCATTGACAAATTCGGTTTATTTTGTTTGCAATCTCACAAAAAATCCGTTTGTTAATAGTTGTAAAATTTAGATTGAAGTCTACAGAATAACGAAATTGCCCTTCAAAACTTTGACAGTTTTCTCCTTCTTCTTCAAGTAGTTGTAATATAAATTCTGAAATTTCACCGCATAAGTTGGAGTAACAAGTGGTTTCCGAACAAGTTGTGGGTAAATAGTCAGATTTGTCTACAAATTGGCAATGTCAATATCCAGATTAAGATAACTAGCTGGCAATAATTTACTTTCAATGAATTTGGCTTAATTTTAGTGTACGTAATGCAGTAGATTTGAAGATCTTGATAAAGTTTGTCGGCATTTGGAAGAGCGATAAGATTTTGCTTTCTATGACTGTTGATTTGGCGGGAGTTAGTGGGTCATTGCTTTTTTACCCAGTTTGCATTTCATATTGCTTCATAGCATTTTATTTATATGTTTTTTCCCTGGTATGTCCATTTATAATTTTTCAACATCGTATGTCTATGTGATTGTTATTTTGAAAGTGCTATGTTTCTTTTGTTTTGCTAATGCCAGTTCTTAGCAACAATTGGGAAAAAGTCATTGTCAACAAATAAGGGATAAGCGTCAATACCTAATTTGGTTTTTGGTAATATTTTTAAAAATACCACCAAATGTGTTACGTATGCTAAAGCGTTACTATGATTTTTTTTTATGCTTTAAAGATTGCGTGTTAAGAATTATCTGTAAAGGTTTTACATTGGGCGATGTCACCTTCGTATTTTCTTCAGCAAAAAGAACATGGATTTTATCATTAACTTTTTTCATTTTATTCAAAGCACATATTAGATGATTTACTACATAAAAATATTTCATGTCACGCTTTAAAATACCTTCTTTGAAGTAGTTAATATCAGTTGAGGAACGAGTTATGTTACCTCGAATAGTTTCAAATTTGAGCTGCACTTGCAACTTTGTTTTTTTGTTACAAATTTCTATGTATGAAGATCAAAGTTCGCAAAATTTACATAGATATTTTCTGCACCAGAATATTGCGCGTTTGTAACAACTTGTTTTTATCTACAGCACATTATCAAAATTTCCTATCATATTGGTAAAAAGTGTTTTTAAGAAAAGAAGAAATTATAAGTCCACAGTCTGACGTCAAAAAGTTTGTACAGTGTTCTCCACAGATAGGTTTATGTAATTTACTACATCACATTTATACACGCGCAATGAAGAACACAGTTAATTAAACGAGTAATTTATCCTTAACCAATATTTTGAGATTTATTTGTAGTCAAATGCTTTTAAATTAGACTATTTACGTCACAATTTGTTGCTAAAATTTGTAACTATTTTTTATTAAGTAAAAATATTTCTTTCCTTCAGTAATATTTTTTACAAATTTAATATTATTCTAATGAAAGTTAAAAAATTATAGCGTACTGAAAATAAGATTCATGATCTAATCTTTGCAATTTTAAAACAGAAGAAATAGCTGTTACTCTTTCTTATTTTGTTGTTCTTGTTTGTAATATTTCATCTGGTCTGACGTAATCAGACCAGATCAATGGAACCGTTGACATTAATGAAGAGATACACACAAGAATACAATAGAAGAATTGGACAGTTATGGATATCTTCCCTGTCTAGTCCAAGATGTGCTCAGGTGACGCCTTTCTTGCCGGCGCTTAGGGAAGAAAGAAATTTATTACTTCCTCCAGAATACGCAAGTCTTTTCAAGTGCCCACTGGTAAGTTTGGAAAGACATGTGTTAGTCTGCCTGTCAGTAGGGAGAGGTATGGAAAGTTCTGGTCATTTTCTTTTAACCAATTGTAAAATGTAGGTATTAACCAGTTTTTTTTATTTTTAGCTTTTTTCCTCGAAACTGTAGAAAAGTGATCTCTGAGGTGAATAGTCCCTCCATGGCATGCAGTAAAAAGTATTTTCTGTCGCTTGAAGACTATAGTACCATAAGGTAGATGTTAGTCTTAGCTTCATGCCTATTTAGTGTTAGCTGGGAAATTTTTATTTTATTCATGCATATCTATCGTTGTAGATACCAATAAAATTTTTCCAAATATTTATGTGATAACTGAATACTGTTTGCTCTCTATGGGAAGTCCATTTAAAATGTAAGTTTACTTAATGAACTATGTTTTACATTAGTTATTGCGAAAGTCTTCAGTGAAATGAAATAACTAATACTAAGAAATGAATTTATGAATGCAGAACTAAGACTTACTTGATATTTTGGATATTAGCAATCAATAATTTATGCAAAATAACATTCATCAATATAAATTAAATTTTTAAATTTAAATTTAGAATGTAAAAAACAATTTTGTCGAATAAATTTCTAAATAAGTAGTAAAATAATTATAATTATGTGCAAGTAAAGGTTATCATCATTCATAAATAAATAGAAGAAATTATGAAAAAGTGATATTTATTTTAATTCAAATTTTAAACTAACAATGCATTCTAAACGTAAAATAGATATTTATTTAAAGTGATTAAAATTTGTATCCTCGTTTGTCCTATGTCTTATTTATCCTATTAAACTAATTAGACAGAGCTATAGCAAACTTTGTTTAATTTTTTTAATTTTAAAATCAAATGCTTAAGAATGAGCATAGTAATAATTTGATTTATATGAAATTCAGTCTGGTTATAACAAAAAGTTGATCAGAAAAATGTATTAATTTTATAATTAAATATTTACACTTATAATAAAATAAATTTTACCATTAATATTTTCAATTAATTATTATATTTATTTAATTATAAATATAACACGAAATGAAAGCGAGTTTTCCATTAGAAATCTGCAGGTGATTTTGACAATGAATGTAAATAAGACTAAAGGAAGAAGTATGATTTTCTCATTAATTATTTTGTAGAATGTATTTATGTGGAGCTGCCAATAAAATATTATGCCTCCCACTTATAATTTCATTATTAATTTGATTAATCGTTACTTTGTTTTCTAAATGACGCAGCAATGTGATCTTCCTTGCTAATTATTACAGAATGTATGTATTAGTGATTTACTAGAATTTAGATGCGTTTCTTAATGAGAATCAGAATATTTAACTAGTAGTCCAAACTAGTTTGATATGAATTAACAGAATAATTAAATCAATTTGAGTGTTCTATGAAATAAAGTTTATCCCCGTATATAAAATACTTTTATATTTTAATAAATATGTTTATATAAAAAATAAAATGATTCTCTTACACATATGTTCACAGATAAGCATGACATTGGCTATTCATTAACAATTGTATGAATCGAAATTACGTTAAATAAATGTTAATTAGGGCTACATCAATGCTAAAAAGAAAACAAATATTTTTGGGTTGTTTTGCATAATATTAAGGATTTAATAGGTATTTATGAATTTGCATACAAGTTTTAATTGAATGATTAGATTTGATTTTTCCTTCGAAGTTTCGTGTGTTCGATTTCTATATTAAATATTGATGCTTGTAAGAATTGAGAATCAAATTTTTACTGCAGATTTTAATTGAAATAACTAATGCATTCAAGCAAATGATTGATGAGAGATAATCAACAAGTTATTAAAAACATGTAAAATTTCAAAATCATAGGATATAGTATTAAAGGTAATATTATCGTGATTTTTTAAATATTTTAATCAAAATGGCTCATAAATAAAAATGTACAAAATAAATTTAGAAATTGCTAGTAAGCGTGGATAATTTTTCAGTAGTTAATGAAAATAATCGGGTAATAGTTATATACTATCTTAAATATTTATATGTTATATTGTATTTAATTACATACATATTATATTGTATTATAGAAATGCGACATGTATTTACTGATTACGTAGCAAATCATAATCCTACTATTTTGTAGTTCTTCTAGCCATCATGGTTTTTCCTTCCAAAAAATGACAATAAAAATAATTTAGTTTCTCGTGTAGGAACAACATTCTATTGCTTACAGAATGTGAACACCTTACTACTCAAAATGCCAATTGAAAATATTTTGAGATCGATGAACTAAAAATATGTAGTTTAAAATATTAAAATAATTTCAAGTTTTTTTAATTTTTTCAAAATTAATTTTTAGAATTTAACAAAATGATTGCAAATATTATTTAATATACATTGTCATAAATGTATATTTACAATATTTATAATATTAGAACTTTATAGAAAAATATATGATGAATAACAGATTTGTTATGAAATCACAAATTTGTTGCAGCATTTTTTTGTATAAAACTATAAGTTTTAAGTATTTAATTATGCACTGGTTTAAAAAATTAGAGGAAAATATGTCTTTCAATGCATGCCAGGAAAAAAGAACTAACATTAAAATTTATAGTTCATATAAATAGTAAAAGTTAACTTATGTAAATTTAAGCAAAAATGCTATCTACTCCTTTTTTTGATAGAAAAGAACAGATATGGGTGAGAAAAAATATGCAAATATTAGTCTTTAGTAATTACACGTGTAACCGTTTTTGATTTTCAACTTTTGTTAGCAAACTCATAGACAATAGTTAGTAAGGTACCACAATGTCAGAGAGAAGCCGTTTGCTATATTCGCTGAGGTGGTGGATGGTTTGAAACGTTGATGTCATACGCTGATGGTGCTGAGCGCCTTAATGTGTCACGCAATGTAGTCCATTTCTCTAAAATCAATAAGAAACAAGCTTTTACGTTCTAGGCCGACCATGGCATGGAACACAAAGTTCCAGACCAAAAGACATGTTCCAGGTTGATTTCAAGCTTTAACATCAGAAGACCGTTTTATAGCTCTTTCGTCCCGAAGGAGTAGAAGCATTTTAATTAATGCTGAAGCTTAATCAATGAAGCTTTATTAAATCTTTAATAGGCAATACATTTAATGTGAATTTTGAAAATATCGAAGAATGTAAAGGGATTTGGTATATTTGTAATTTAGTTACGTTTAATTCTCTTTTTATTCATCGCATGGAATAAATTCTCATGTGTTTCAATGCATAATTTTAAGAAATGAGACTTTTTTAAATTCCATGCATGTACCTTAATTATATGGAATTTAAAAATTTCAATTATTTATGGGTTATTTATGATTAGCACTTTCCTATGTATATTTTTTCCAAATATATTACTCTTTTACTAAGATTATGAAGCAAGTTTTACAGGCACTTATGCGACACTAAAAGATTTGTATTTTTTATTTGATTTCATTTTTCAATTTTTCTGTTTTTATTTAAAATTTCCATTAAATACGACAAGAATTAAAATATTTTGAAACAAACTCTTTTAATTCTTAAATCTGAGTTGAAATTAGTATTTATACGCTTTAGAGTGTCAAATTTACTAATTAAATAATGGAATTAGGACTATTGGATTTAATTTTCATCCATAATTTCTAAAAAAAATTGAATTATTTCTCACTTACTCGAAAATTTAAATTGATTCTTAAAATTTTTATATATACAATAAAAAGATAAAATATCACAATGCATCTCTTACAATAGAGTACATAAATTTGAAATAAATAAAATTTATAAAATATATGTTTTTGAAGCTATATAAAATAATTGTAAATTAAAATTAGGAAAAAAATAAAGTTGCCTTTTTTGTGAATTATCAAGATACTTTAACGAATCTCTGAACTTATTTATTTTTAAGTTTGAATTACATATTCACCAATAATTTTAACACATTTGGCCGTGTATTATGACATTTGGTTGACGCTCATAAGATTGATCATTATGAATGTTGGTAAATCAATGATGAATAATCAGTTGGAGTTATCATCATAATAACTTTCGATTAACATATGCTTATGCCTGTTATAGTACCTGAGTAATTTTCCCTCCATGAGTTTATACTTGAAAATTTTGAAATAAATAACATATTAAAACTATTTTCTAAGCATTAATGGTAGATATAACTTTATAAATAAAAAAATAAACTTCTAATGGTTATTTATATATAATTAAAACAATATTTTAACTTCCATATTTTAAGGAAATCATTCATTAAAATGTGAATTTTGTATATAATTACTCAAAAAATAAATATAGTGTCAGTGAAAGTCTTGATCAGCATACATTTAGGTATGAATAGATATGTAAAATTATACTATTTAATATTTTATTGTTACCTCTTGAAAGCAAAAATTTATGCTACTTATATCAATAAATTATTGTCTTATTTAAAGCCATTTACATTCCATCAAAAAAATCATAAATATTTAAAATTTTATTTTCTTCTAATTTTAAATGAGAAAATAATTATAAGAGATGTTAAGCTAAATTTTTATATTGCTTATAAAGTGCTTATGTAGACACATACAATTTTATTTCCTGTAAGAATCAATTTGTTCCTATAAAAATGCTCTTGCTTAATCATGAAATAAGAAGCGAAGAAACACATTTCTGTTTCTTGAAAGATTAAGAGCTATTGCAGTTTTATTTTTGAAATTAGTACGAGAAAAATTAATCACGAATCCGAAAAATATTAAGAATAAAAATAAATAATTTTTTTTATAGATATCTGAGTAATAAAATTTAAAATGTTTCTTTTGTTCCTTAAAATGATACTGAATTTTATTGACCCACTGAAGTGTTGAAAGTCTGAATTAACCTTGTCCTTCACATAAAATCTAATATCTAATTTTATTAGAATAAAATTCTCAACTTTCTTTCTTTTTTAATATAAATGTTGTGATTGTCACAGTAAACACAACTAAAAACTGTTGTCTTTGATTTTCTGATGAATAAAATATCATCATGATTAAGAAATTTTAAATAAATTATTTATTAATTTTTACTATCGATATTTGTTGTACTAAATATTCGTATTTGTATACTGTATGATAACATTCATGTTTATCTCACTGAAATTTCTGATAACAATGACCAGTTTGGATTATGTATCAGATAGCCTAACATTTTATGGTTTAACGGTTTATATTTTGTTCAAATTTATTAACTTATTAAAAAAATTTGAAAAAGGTATTTGCATGAAATGTTCATGGTTATGTCCAAATTAACGTATGCTGCCGTGTTTTAAAGGGCATTTAATGCCAATGATAAATACAGAAACTAAGATTAAACATAGAATTAATACTGTTTTCAAATAGAATGGGACTGATATATTTTATTATTTTCATGACAACTTCATTATAAAAGATATATGTACCTACACTGATATGTATCAGTTATGTAATTTACTGTTGAGTGAACCTAATTTGCTTTTCCTCTAATTATACTTACTTAAAAAAATGTCTTAAAAGTTTCATTGAAATTCTAATAGAAAATATTTTTTTAATATAAATATTTCTTTATACAAACTCATTACATTATTAGAATTTCTGAAAGCTTAATTTTAAAAACAAAATATGAAAACGTTGTTTCTTTCAACGATTATTATTCCTTTTTATGCTTTCTTCTTAGTGGCAAATAAATCCCAATTCTGATTAAGATAGAATTCTGCTCTAAGGCAAGTGTCTGGGAAAAATGTTTCTAACCTCTTTAGTTTTTATCTAAACAAAATAAAGAATCAGTTCGATAGATGTAGAAAAATCTGAAAGCGACAAAAGCCATTAGTCGATAGATCGCATACATCTCGTTTCTCCGAATCGACAAGTTCTTAAGAACTTTTCACAGCCGTGAGTGAGGCTACAGATTCTTCTGGAGGCACTGTATCTAAAGAAAAAGATTGGGCACTTAAAAGAGTACAGCTGCAGCCTGAGATTTCTTAGGCAAGGTTTAGGGTCCCTTGGAAGAGGTTTTATATCTAAAGGGACAATGGTAAAAAGAATACATCTGGAAAGGGGTCATTACCAGGTCACCTGAAAGTAAGAGATAAATACGTATAGGAGTAATCGACCAATAAAAGTAATGCTCCGCGAATCGTTAAGAAATGGTATGGCTAAAAATAAGACTTGAGCATTACTCCTGATATATTGTTTCGCTAAAAGATGGAGAGAGACTATTGTTTCTTTTTATTGGAAGGATGTAGGGCTATATTTGTGGGTGTTAGTTGCGGTCGAATAAAGAAACATATCAGAATTCTCCGATGAAGCAGCAATTCTAAGAAAACTGAGAGGAAAATAAAGTTGTTTGTTATGTTTCGTTAATAATGGCTTTAAAAGGAAGGGAACTACTTTACAAGTTGAATTTTAAATGTGAATAGTATTTTTTATTTGAAATTAGAAGATTTTGATTCTGGGTTCAGAAATAAAAATAGATATTAATTGAATAAACAAGACAAATGGTTTAGTTATTAGTAAAAATTTTATTGTAATGTTAGATTCCTTCAGAAGATTTAAGATTTATTTATTATTATAGAGAGATAAGTCTCTAAATATATCTTCTTTATTTCCGACTGATTTTTCTCTGCTTTTAGTTGCCATAAACAGCACAAGAAGTGTTATAAAATAAATGTGCATTGAAACAAATCTTGAATTGAACTGAGGAACTTAAAATGGTCTACTTATACTGCTTAAAGAAAAGAAAAAAGAATATATTCTTTTGTGTTAATTTTTGTAATTAGTTTCATTCCGTGAAAAAGATGTTATTGAGTCAACAGATTTTTCTTTCCCTTAACAACAAAGCACAAATATATTGTATTACTCGTACGAGGCTTTTTACTTTGTTGATGATAATATTAAAAATATTTCAAAGATGTTACCTATATTTTATTGGTGTCTTTATTAAATAAGACAGAATTCATTAATTGGATAGAGTGTAAGGATTTATTAATTATTTACTAAAATTACTATCAAGATTAGTGGAAAAGTGTTTTTAAAATTCTACGTAAAGTATGTGTTGAGTAAGTGCAAGTTTTGGTTTCACTAAGAAATCAATTGTTTTACGACTACTATTGTAAAATTAGTCAGATATTGAATTTTATAATAAATTCGTATCAAAAACAGAAATATTGTTTTTTACAAAATCTTCTCAGTAAGTATAATTCTTTAAATATTTTACTTAGTATCATAATTTTAAATGGTAAAGTTCTAGATAATTCTGTAAAACGAAAATAGCTGATTTATAAATGATTTATT
>JAPDSC010023508.1:0-10807 GCA_026290005.1 Latrodectus geometricus
GTTATCATTTTCAATAATTCTGGAATAATAGATATAATATAATAATTCTGGAAGATGGTATAGTAATGAATAATATATAATAATTATGGAGATTGAAGATAAACTAAATAAGGTAGAATAGTTTTCTTATAAGACAAAATAAAAATAATTCTTTGCAGAACGAAAGGAAACATGTGCTATGAATGTATATTCTTTATGTGTCTTTATTGAAATATAAGTTCAAAAGTTTTCTGGGCTTCAACTATTGAAACATCTGAGAACTATCAACTACCAACGAGAAAAATTCTGAAAAATTCAACTCATTCTCGAAAAGAAATTTTCATGTAGGTAATCAAATTACTTACAACAGCTTCTAAATGTTATGCAGCCCACAATGTGGTATTAAAGACAGACGTCTTGTTTTATCTTGGAATAGACGTACAGTACACTCTGCGGAGTGTAAGGTAATGACTTAATCCTAAGAATTACTGAAAAACTAGAGACATAAATTATGTATCTGCATTCTGCATAAACATCTATTATAGAGGTTTCTGGGCTTATTTTCTGCACCTTATCATAGATTTCATATATTAGGCTCCTAATCAATAGAAAACATAGACCAATTTTTCAATAATCTTCAGTATTTGTAAAATTTTGAGATAAAAATAATGCGTTTAAGCATCTTTTTCCCTAAGAAATATAAAATATTAATCCCTTTACAAAAAGTGATATGTTCACTATTATAAAAATGCAACATTTTCATTGTAAGTAAGGCTGTCACTATTAATGTTTATTTGCATGCGCATTCGAATAATATATTTATCTAATATCTGCGATATAAAGTAACCTTCAAGTACAACATTATAATGAATGGGAAAATAAAAGAAAACATAATTTTATCTAGAAACTATGCCAATAATCTTCTATTCCCTAAATAACTGGCAGTTGAAATATTGAAACCTCAGTTGTTCAAAAGAAACTATCTATTAGTTTAAAAGAATTGTAAAGGCATTTTAATTTATATAACTATTCTTTAAAATTATATATTCTTCCAATTAATTCTAGCAATTTTTGTGCATTGGAAACAATTTTAAATTCTTTATTGGTCATTATTTAAAGCAATTTCAATTTTTATACTAAGAAATTTTAAGAAAATGTATGAGGATTTACAAACTAGAAGAAGATTTTGTATTTAAGCTATTAGTAGATATTTTACTAATAGCTTAATTCAATTGATACTACTTACAGATTCTTACTGGTAGATACTACTAACAGCTAAAAGAAAGCATATTTTTAGTCTTAGAAAATGTTCAACAAAAGTAACACATAATTTAAATGAAATTTTTAAGCAGTAATAATGAACATGATATATTTGAAATAAACTCATTAAATAATTTAAAATATCAAACATTTCATGATGATAATGTACTTAGAAAAATCTAAAAATATTTATTTTTACTTTCATAGGACTGTAAACTCATAATTATTAAATATTTATCATAATTTTTACATCACTTTAAAACCTGTTAAGCAAATATATCAATAATTTATAAATGAAATATATGGATACATGAAAATTTAAAACAACATTAAAACGATTAATTTTAAGGGATTTATTTGTTCTCAAATATTCAAAACATAGAATGTAATACTGGAATTTAAAATCCTTTCAGGAAAGTGTTTTTGAGAAAAATAACTGTGTGGCTTAAGTTTAAATTTTCTTTATCAAAATCATCACATTTTGCTTTTAAATTCCTTTGAAAATGTATTTATATAGTTTTAATGGCTAGTAGCATACTTCTTGCATGTTTATATCCAATGAATACACGTAAATTGGCTCACTTTTGCAATAATGTTATGTCTAACTTAAATGAGAATCCGTAAAAAAAATAACTAAGCTAATAAAACTCAAATGAACTGCATTTTGCCAAAGCAATTTCTGAGAATGACTCCCAGTTGAGAAATTACTTCCATTCAAAGGGAAAGCTCGTTTCTCTAAGAACTTAATTACAACTAATTAAATCCCGTTAAGGCAGAAATAGTGAATTTAGTTTTCTCCTTCACTAGACAAGACTACTCAGAAATGCAGGATTATATAAGTTTAAACACATATCAGATCCTTAATCTTCTATATTTAACAGTAAATAACCAGATTAAGAAAAGATGGAAATTTAAGTGAATCTATTCAAAATAAAACTATTTATTTTAATATAAATCTAGATTTACTTATAGATATTGAGCAGTTATTTTTCTTAAGCAGCAAATTTTAAATAATAAATTTAAAAATAATAAATTTAAAAATAATAAATAATTATTAGTTATATAATTATGTGTGTCCTAGAATTAAATGCAAAAAAAAAATATGTAGCACAAAATAATATTATAATAATATATTATATTATTATTATATTAATATTATATAAATAAATAAACAAAATATAAATAATTAATATAATTTAATAAATTACAATATACAATAAGATTTTTAAGAAAAATGTTAGAAAAAAAACTAAAGTTAACATGTGTACTCAAAAAATAATTTTTCTTTTAACTGTAAGTTTTTTATCTGTGACTATTTCAAACTTTAAAGAAATATAAAATTGGCTCATACTTTAGGAATAAAATCTTGTTTATTATGAGTATGCACTTTTACAGACTACGAAATTTAGAATAAATGAGACATATATCCAATGCTAAAGACATGTACACAAAAACAATAATTCAAAATTCTAATACATTTTATTTATTTAACCGAAAATATATGATTTACTGAAATTAAAACAGCGAAAAACATTCGGAAAGAAACTTGACTATATTGTGAATATCCGTACAATATTTGCAAATATATATCTCCGTGAGAATTAAAGTTCATTTTTGCTAAAAATATTAATAACTACATAATAAAAATGATGTCTGCAATAACAAATAACTGTACTTTCTGTTAGAACACATCAACCCTGTTCAATGACAAGCTGATATAGTTATTCCAGTGTATGTAGAAGCAAGAGAAAAAATCAATAAAACATGATATTTTTTACCATAAATTCTAAAAACAATCGTATTTAGACCTAAAAAATAGCTTAAAAAATCGAACTCGCTCATTTGATAGCTGAAGTTATGATGAGAATCTTATATAATTGTCAACCTGCATTGCGAAATGTCTAAATGATAATACAGATTGGAAATGTTTTTCTCTAAGAGCCTTGCATCAGAAAGTTTTTTTTTTAATTAGAAAACAGAAAAGGATGTTTAAAGTTGAATCACATGTGTTGAGTTTCTATTCATATAATGAATATAAGTAATTTCACATTTTATTTTAAATGCAAATCCCATAATCAAATAAAGTATTTAAGTTGTCTGGCTATAAGGAAATGCCTTTTGTTTCTCTAATTATCTTTATTCACATTATTTTCATTAGTAATTTTTTTAGTAATATTTTTCACCATATTTTGATAATATTATACTATTATTCTGTACTAATATTTACATACATCTCAAGTAAACAGGCAATGAGTCACATTTGACACCAAAAAGTAGTGCAATAAAATACATTTTTGTACCAAAATCAAATGAACTTTCGTTTCCATTCCACCATTACTTTAAACACCAAGCTTCATGTACAATAATGTAAAAATGAAGTTTTGTTTTATAATTTATAAAACATATACATTTTACAATAATTTATTTCTCATTAAAAATATAATGTCTCATCATATTATAAAATAACTAATATGTATACTTTGTAAATTAACATAATCATTGTAATAAAAACTATGAATTTACGTAATATATTTATTAATATATATATTCACCAAAATCTTAAAATATTTTAATATTTAAACATAATTATTTTCAAAGTTAAGTTAAAAATTTAAATAAAATAAGTTTGCCAAATTTCTGTATATTTTTAGATACATAATTTGAAAAAAAGTACATATTTGTTAATTTTTATTGAAGAAAGATAACGAATTACATTTATGCAGTAACGAGATAAAATGTGAAATTTGGTTTATCAGTTAAGCTATTAGCCAAAACGTTGCTTTATGATTGAAAAAATCAAAAAAATTAAGCAAAAAAGTAAAAAAAAAAAACAAATAAGTTTCTTTAGTTTATGAAATTAATGGCTATAAAATTTAAATCAAAATATGGCAAAAGATGTCAAAATATATAAAACCTCTTTTGCAAGGAAAGAGAAAATTAAAAGGTAATTCGCGCTTTTAAGTTTTTTATGATATCCATTAAGTGCTCTTAATGGTGCGTCATCTTAAATTATTTTTTTCTCTCAGGAAATCAAAAAGAATTATAAGAACTGTCATTTAGAGACGAAATAATTTTGTTTCTGTAATATAATTAATTCTATACAAAATGAATGATTTATATTTTGTGACATAAGGTAAGCAAACTATTTAATTCATAAAATTGCTTAGTTCAGAAAATAGATTTATCTAATTAATAAGTTTGAACTATCATTGGTTAATTATGGAAATACAAATTTTAAATTAAAAAAAAAAAAACTTAACTAGAATTAAAAAAATATCTTAAGAACAATTGTTTGAACTTAAAATTAAATAATTAAAATTATGTTTAGGATTAAATAGTAATTTAATATAAATTTAAGAAAATTAAATTCATTTAATTTTAGTAATTCATTTCAAAACGTATTGCCAGTAAATTAAAATTATCTAGTTATTTTCACAATTAGATAAACTGATTAATTTTTCAAATGAAACCGAAATGTATAGTAATGTAGATAACAAAACAACAAAAAAATAACAATGCGAATAATTAAGTAATATATTTTAAAACTTTATTTCACCTACATTGAAAGTCAGGAATGTCATACATTAAAACATATTGTAAAACATATTTTTATCTTTGTTATTTAATTTGCATTCCGAAAGCTGAATAATAAATAAATAAAAAAGAAAAATGTGCAGAATAGTCAACAATTCCTGATCAACTTTCTTGTAGAAAGAGTTTTTTATGTTAACAATTTATTTTTATTTTCATTCGAAATTTACTTAAGAATACAAACATATTATATATTTATTTAATATTTTTCATCATGATTATCTCATGTTAAAATTTGAAATTCTCATATTTCTATAACATAAATTTGAAGTAAAATAATTATACAGTAGCATGTCATTTATTTAAATAATATGTATAAAGAATAACTTGTAATAGCAGAATTGCTGTAATGAAAAGTTTTTATTTTTACAGTTATTTCAGATAAAAGGATGTAACATAAAGTGTGTTAAAAAATCAAAATGGTTTTATAACCCTCTTAGAATAAAGTTTTGAGTTTAAAATAGAATTTTGGAATATAAAATAAAAGTAAATGCATTGAATTTTTAACACCATGAACTTCTTTATATAGTAAACTAAATGCAATAAAACATTTATTTTATGGATATAATAGGGTGCATTAAATTTAATTTAATTACTGATTATAATTTTATGCACATAAATTTATAAAATAAAAGACCTAGGAACACGGAAATGAATTCTAATTTAAGCAAGCATCCATGAGTTTTAATTTAAGTAGATTTTCAATTTTTTTTTTTAAATATACAGTAGCATACAACTTTGAATAGAATATAATTGTTGAATACATATTTTATAAAGTATGATTACTTTTACGTTCCTTTAAACAGAAATTTGAAAAATATTTACCTAATCGGAATATTGAGATTAATTTTATAACTACTTTCCAATAGGAAATTGATACATACAATCTTTTGTCAAGTAATAAACATACAATAAGAGCAAGCTGTTTGTAATTTTTTTAAGATTAACAAGAAACATTGATTTAAATATTTGCAAGATATTTTTTCTAAAGACAAAAACATATATTAACAATTTTATTTAGTTAATTATAATAATTATAATTTAATTAATATAACAATACTTAGTTAATTTAATACGCATTTAATGCGAATCAAATTAACTAATTACTTTTATTTCAACGTTTTTATCTGCTTCATCAGATTAATAAAAAATAATTGCAGATAATTTTACATAATTTTTATAAATATACAATTTTCAAATATGTTGAAAATATTATAATGGTGTAAATCGAAAACTTTTTCAGGTGATATGGATATTGCATGAAAAAATATTTATATTTAATATCAATATCTTTCTCTTTTCTTCTCTACTACTTAAACAGTAAATCTATCCAATAATTATTATTTTAAAATAATTTCAGCATACTTTAAAGGAATTTTTGATGAATAGTGGAACTAATAACTAATTTAGACATTGTTATAAAAACGAATAAATAATCGAACATTTATATTTTCGTTTACTTAAATTATCACTTAAACATAACTTATCCAACAGCACAAAGAGTAAATTAATTACTTCCCTATAAAAAATCTTAATAAATTAATTTAGGGATAAAAAATCAAAATTCATATACCGTATTAGCAATATTTTTTAAAACTTTTTGCATAATATAATTCTGTAATATTAGTTCGTAACAACTTTAGTAACAAAAAATTGAAACATTGCAATAAATACCATGTTCAAAAATATTATTTTGTACGCATTATTACAGTTATAAATGCAAATTATGCAATGTTAAATCTTAATGCAAAGTTTTTTTTGTTAATTAAAATAACTATTATCATATTTAAAATTATGTGAAGTTATTCAAAGTCTAAAAAGTACCATTATCTTTATAAATGAATAATTTAAATGGTTTTCTAATTACTTAAATTTAATAATATGTTTTTTTTTTACTGTGAAAATAAAATTTCAATTAGTTGCTGAATGAAGAACAAATAACCTGATAAAAGGTAAGTTGTATGCCGGTCTAATTGAAATTAAGAGTTTTGTTTGAAAATTATGAATAGAATTTAATGAATTGCGTGAGTAAATTAATAAAATCATTTTAAAAGAAATGCTTGGGTTTTAAAATACTTAATTTAAAATGACTATTTCAAATTGTGTAACTACTAATTTTATAGTATACTACTATTTGTATAATTTTATTTATTAAGTTTAATTAGTGATAGTTAAAACCATTCATGTGGAACTTTGAATCATTTCAGTTATATACACTGCTGGCCACTTAAATTGCAACACCAAGAAAGACAAGAGATATCACAACAGAATTTATTTTGTAAATAAAATGTTGACAAAGTATCTAAGGATTAAATTTTATAGACTTCTGTGAAGTGTGATTCCTGCTAAAATCTGTAGCCAGAGTAGCTGCCATTGTTGGAGATTATCATTGCCACATGATATTGGTTCAAAGATATTTTACATGTGTTTTTGGGGTACAGCAGATTAAGTAGTTTCCTCACGTTTCCAAACTTAATTTGGTGTGGCAGCTGGTGTCGTAATGCAAACGACATAAAAGGAGCCGCAGAGGAAACAGATGTTTTACTGTACAATGAATTCAGTAACAATTCCTCTCGGCAGTAGTTTTTAAAATATAAAAGAAAGGAAACATAAAAATTGTAATATAAAGAGACGAGTGTAATAAAGAAATAAAACTAGACATTTCAAAGTGGCACCCGAAAACTGCACTTAAAGTTTATAGCAGTTTTCCATCCCAGGGTCTTTTTCCCCTTGGGATGCATGGGTGGTCCGTATGAAATAAAAATATTCTCCTTTTTGTTTGTATGTGGCCAATCAAGGGTTTTGGAGGGGAGATTTCTGACCATTCTCTGGAAGACTAAAAATTACGCATTCTTTTATGATAAGAAAATAACCAATAGAAGAAATGGAGGAGAGATGAAGACTATAAAATTAAGGAGTTGAACCTCCGAAGATAGATTGAGAATTCATAGAGGTGTGATATGAATTGAAAAGCTTCCTACGAAATTGGGAAGACACCGGCGAGATATATGGAGAACCTATCCTAGGATGAGACATAAGTTTCCGAAGAGAATATTCCAAGATAGAGATTCACAAATAGATATGAATTGAAAGCCTCCGACAAGATATTAGGAAGAGAAGCCTAACCTTACGATGAGATATGGGAGAAATAAAAAGTCTTAACTGAGATATTGAGAACTACTAAAGTCCGCCGATGATAGAAAGAAAGGTACGGAGCAGTGAAGCACAGGCCTGACCAAAAAGAGAGACATGGATCACAATCCACGGGTAATACTGGAGCAATGCGATGATGAAAGGAGAGCCTAAGGGAAGCAACTGTACTGAACTACCAAGGGAAATGCACTACAAAGGGGGTGAGTCTTTTTTAATCTCTTCCTCAGGACCCTGGCCACACAATGTTTTATAAATATGCTTTGATTGAATCTATATGTTGTAAAGAAAAGTAATCAAGATTGTTAATTGTAAATATTTAAATTTTAGTAATATAATAAAATTACATTATTATTATTATTTAAATTGTGTCATTCTTATATGTTCTCATTAAGTCTCCACTGATTTCTAAGAACCTGGGTTTGCTCGGTGTTACTCATTTATACCGAGTTTAACCACGACAGCTGGAGATATAACGTGGGTCAATTTTTAAGCAACCGTGAACCACAAGTTTTCTATCTGTGAAAGATCCAGAGAGCGACTCGACCAGGGAAGCAGTTGAATCTGGTGATTGTCAAAAAACATTTGCACAAAGCGTATCATGTGCTGTCACGCATTACCCTGCTAAAATAAGGCTGTGGGCAAGTCCTGAAGGTAATGAAGGACAATTGTCTCAAACAACTCTCAGATGTAGTGCTGGCTGCTTAAAGTACTGGCAATGCGTACTAGAGGAATGGGAGAGTGATATCCAATACCCCACAATACCATAATAATGCAGCATTTTTTTCTCCACGGTGTCTCCAGATTCAAATGAATTCTGCCATCCATTCTGCCCATGTGATGTGTATCTGAGTTGAAATTCTAATCATTTGCATTTCTCACTTCCGCTAATGCATGTTATAAATTCCATGTTGGTTGCATGTTTCATTAAGAGTGTTTCATTCATGGTAGCCAGTAGTGTACTCTCACTTCTTCACAAATAATTCTTTATTATTTTAAATATTTCGTACTCATTTTCAATATTTTTATACATTTAAGAAAAATTAATTATTTTAAGGTTTTGTTAAATAAATTATATTTTATTTAACTTTCTTATTAAAAATTGTCCAAGAAATAAATTATATTTTATTTCTTGGACAATTTTTTCGTTAAACTTAAAACACATGATATAATTAAAATTATGCAATTTTACATTACAAAATGCTTTGAAATAATGTTTTTAAATGTAATATATTTACACATCTTACATTAATTTCACTAATGTGATTGTTTGCGTTATGTTAACAACAGCATAAATATATATTTAATTCATGTATAATTAAAGTTTATTGCTATCAATTAGAAATACATTGCAGAAACTTATAATAGTAAATAAAAATTATTAAAATAATGTTTCCTTTTTATTTTTAATTTTTAAAATTTAGATTATTAATTTATAATTAGGTATTTAATTCTTTATAGAATTATATACCTAATTATACACTTTTAAGCATAACTTTTGTGTGCCACTTGAAAGTTTTATTTGGAATCAATTGAAAATTTAAATTTTAATCATAATATTTATTTTAAATATTGTAAATAGTATTTAATTTTATTCAAATATAAATGTAAATATTCTTTTATTATTTTCAAGTATCATCAAGCAAAGCAAGAAAATTAAATTGCCTATTTCAAAATAATGAGAAAAAAATTTATTATTTTTTTGTGTTCATTTTTCTATAGTAATTAATAAAAAGTAACTAATTTATTTATTATTATTCTTTTAGTTTCATTTGATGGAAATTAACAATTACTTGTTGTTTTAACTATTGATGAAACGATTAAATAATATATATTTATTGTAAAAAATAAAGTTGTATTGAGTTATTTTTTAATTTAAAAAAATCTTGTAATGGATAATGATTTTATTCATTTAAAATTATAACTAACAAGTAATTTCTAAGTATTTATTAATTATGACACTTATTCAATAAAAGTTTATTTGAAATAATGCATGAAGTAATCGTCCAGATTATTACACATTATTTTAAATAAAAAGTTTATATATTTTGCAAGTCAAACAGATGTTTCTTCCAAAATTTCTAAAAAGAGCTTATAATGAAATTTGAACTCATCCTTTAGTTAGAGAAATATTGTAAATGCTTCCATTAATCAATAAAAATTAAATAATAACAAATGCTTTTTGAAGTATATACCATATATATTTTCTTCAAACAAAGACATTTTAACATATGTAGAAACATTATCATTTAAAATTTTGTTTAGTACAAGCAGCACGTAAGAGCAATAATGCAAATTGTATTTAAAATGCTGTAGAGTAATGAATATGATAAGATTTGTAATTTTTATTATTATGGTGTGTGCATTCTATTACACAAGGTAAATGAATTAAAAACTTTGAATACGTGATAAATTAAAGAACATTTTCTATTAAAAATTTTCATCTTAATATATAAATATTTGAGAATCATATAATGTTAATAGAAAAATGTAGAAAATTAATAGAAAAAGAAAAATGAAGTTTCACTTAAGTAATAATGAGGAAATTATGCATTTGTTTTTAATTATTTAATTTTTCAAAATCTTTCCAAAATTTTGGCATTATTAAAAGAACATTGAATATTAAACATATGTTAGTTAATCCAGAATTCAATTTCATTTATAGATTAAATTCAACATATAGTTTCTTGTTTGATTGATCACTTATTTATTTTTTAAAAATTAATTTGAGAGGGAAAATATTATGAAGTTATTTCATGTTCTTATACTTGGTAATTAAGATTAAATTTTATAGTTTTTGTATACATTTATTGATGCTATACCAGAG
>JAPDSC010023508.1:20807-35568 GCA_026290005.1 Latrodectus geometricus
TTTAAAGTAGTATCGAATTTATGATAAGAACATTGATTAGTTTATTGCTCATTATTATTAAGCGAAATGCAATTAATCAATGCTTTACATTTAATTATTTCCCTTTCTATGATTGAAATCATTCCTTTGATGCGTTTTCTATTCAAGAACTCATCTGTACCGCTTAAATTATAGTATTTATTACTATTATAAAACTGTTATAGTATTTATTGTTGAAGTATTTAAAAGATAAATAATTTTAAATAATTTATTCATATGATATCCCTCTTCAGTCCAATCTTAGATCAATATGTGTTATCTAATATATTGATTTCATTTAATTAATATTAAAGGCTAAAATGAATAATTTACTTCTAAACACAAGTACTCTGATTCAAATATAATTAAAATTTCTATACATCTTTGCTTTTTGTTTGAATAAATTATATTGTGCAATTTAATCTGGAAAACATATTGATGTAAATGATTCAAGTTCATTTTAATCCCTAAGGATGCACATTAATGCAATTTTCCGGAAGACAAATGATTTCCATTTTAGAATATTTCTTTGAAGAAAACTATGCTAACTCAAATAAGTTAATAATTTAAATATCTTTCATAAGTAATTAATTTATTCTTGTTCATCCTTTGATATCATTATTTCAGAATACTAAATTTACAGTTATCTCAGAAAATAGTATGTTTCAATCAGGAAACTTAAATATGCAAAATACTTAGATGCTCTTTGAAACGCCTTTTAATATTAGGTATTAATCCATTGTTTCGCTCAAAATATACTGAATATAAATGTAAATGTGTGTGTGTGAGAGTGAGTGAAAGCAGAAATACAGGGTATCAAATACATTCATATTTTAAATACGAAATCGAACTAAATACACATATTTAATTTGAAACATTTAATGTCTAATGTGAAATATTTAATAAAATGTTTATAAGAATGGAAATAACTTGGTATATTTTCACCACATCTAATGATAATTTTATATTAATAAAATAGTTTATTTCTAATATTGTTCATAAGATTATTAAATAAAAGCAGTGACTGATTTATTAATCATTAATACAAATATGTGAAAGAGAATTTATGTAATGAGAGGGAATATAATTTTCTATTTAAATAACTGTGATTATCTTTCGGTCATTACAATTATTACAAAATGCATATGCATTTTTCATAATGTTTACTTAAATAATAAATTTAGGAAATTATTCTATGGCTTCTATTTATCGAACTAAAAATATTACTTCATCATTAATGTATTTAATTATGAAAATTATTAAAATAAAATTTAGAGTTAAGTAAATGTCATTTAGAAAGAAAGCCTTTTTATGAAAAATACATTTATATTTTAATTTAAGGCAGTTTTATTAAGAAGTAAAAATCAGTAATTTAGCAATTAATTAAAAAAACATGTATTACTTTCAAAGTTTGAGATTATACTTCTCCAATGATAATGTCAATTCACTTCACGATTGAATGTATACTAGAGTAACAATAATTTAATATTCGATATTCATTTTGATAACAATAAATTTTTTCTTAATATAAATTATACATTTAATTAAAGGGTTAAATATGTATAGCACATAAAAGTGAATACCTTTATAAAATGTGTAAATATATCTGATAACTCATCATTCTCTTTTCATTCATCATAGTTATTTACCAATAATTTCACAACTAATATGATAATGTTTTCAACTTTTATAGTTATAATTACATTCGTAGAAATAATTGTTATTTAAAATTGAAGCTCCTCGACATTATTTAAATCATGTATGTTGCTCGTAATGAATTTCGGATTCGTTGTATTATTAAAATCTATATGTATAGGAATATTAGGTATCACTTTTTTTTAGAGATTTTGAACTTCCGGTTAGTGTCCTTTGGATAACATTTTTTTATGCAAACAGTTATTGAAATTATACTTATGAATTATTATTTATATTATTAATTTAATTGCATATTTTATCATTAATGATTGAATCAGTGCAATAAAAGCTAAAATAATTTATTACTTTGATTTATATTTCTTCAAAAATAGCAAAAGTAATCAAAGTAAAGAATTATATAAAATTTTTTTGTTATTTATAATGGATTGCTTAAATTTAATGTATGTGTTATTAAGCCAGAATTTTAATGTAAACACTGTTTTTGCATTTAAAATTAATTTTGTTCAATAATTGTTTTAAAAACGTTATGCTATTCAATGACACTTACAGATAACTCAAAACATGTAACGTCTGATTTCTTGAATATTTTTTTATCAATAGGCGATTTTCTGGAGTAGAATCACATTACATTTACTAGAAGATCAATTTGATGGGAATCTATTTGCTATCCTATGCAATGAAGATTTTCTAAATCCGAAAGAAGGAATAAAGGTTAAATATGTTTGTAATGCAAGCGATTGTTTCTTTCTGTAGTCTTCAATTTCCTTTACAAATAAAATATTAAAGAACCTATGATATTTAGAACATTGTGTATATACATACATTAGAAATAAACTAAAGTTTGATATAATTAAAACAGTATTAAAATGAAGGTGAAATTAAGTATGTAAATTGGTTACGCCTGTATATGTAATATTCGAATTTATAATAATGTTTATTTAATGAAAAATAATACCAATTACTTAAGTATTTATCACTATATTGTTTAAATTCAGGTTGCTCAAAGGAAGAAATTAATACACTGCATAAAACTCAAGATTTTGCTCTAATTCAATAATATTTTCTGGAAATGAATCAGTTATTGAAATACAGTTAAGCATTTATGCCACACCAAGGGAAAGATATTATATTGTATTTATTTTAAACATTTGTTAAGAATTTGAAAGCTTATATGATATCGCCAAGTTTAACATTAAAAGTTAATATTTCTAAAAAGGAAAATTAAATGGGGATTTTCAAGCCAATAGACCAATTTTTTCTTTTAAAGATAAATGGATCAAGATAGTTCATTTACTTTTATAGATAATTAATGTGCAATGAGATATGCACACCAATACTAAAGTTCTAAAAAAATTTTCTTACAAAATGAATAAATATACATGAAAATATTTGAAAAAATTCAGAGTCCATGAATTATTGGTTTAAAGAATATACATCAAATACTATGCATTATGCGATTTTAGCCGTAAGTTTGCAGTAATTTTTATTTATATAAATATAAATAATTCAATATATTTTTTTACAGAATTGTATTTCCTTGTAATGAAATGTGTCACTGACAGCGTCAAGTAAAACTTACCTTTAAGGCCAACGAGAACTTATCTTACTTTCATATAAAATAATCAATGTTATTCATAGGCTGTGTGTGGCCTGGTTAGTTAGGGCGTCGTTTTAGTTACCAAAAAGGTGATGAGTTCGAATCCCTAATTAGCCGATGATCCGTCGTGTTCACTAATGGCGTCTGGAGCACATAAAATATGTCGGGTCGTAATGTCATCCATGTTCTCCTTACAAATTAATACCTCTGGGGGTGGTTGGTCTTCACTGGTTTCAATCGCTAAATTGGAAGATTCAAATGGTGCAACCATCTATGAGCCAAAGGTCGTTCTTCCACCTTCGTATGAGGGCGCTCTATTCAAAAATGGTTAACGATGTCTCTCTGACTTCATTCGCCTAGTCTCTGACGGGCGGGCTTGGCGTTACCAAGTGTTATCAGAAACAACAACACAACTTACCTTTAATAGTAAATTCGTTCTTAGAAGTTTGGAAAATTATATATATACGTATAATTTAATTACAGGAAACTAAGTTAACATTTTTTTATTATTAAACTTTAAATAACAAGAGAAGAATAAATATTATTTTAGGTCCATCAGAATGTGTTAGTATTCAACCAAAAATAATGATTAATGGTCATCTGAAATTTTTAAGGTAATAAAATTTAATTATATTTTTAAGGGGAGTTCATTAGTGTCTTTTCACAAAGGTTCTCTGTAAGTGCTCCATAAATTCTAATTATATAATTAGAAAAACACTTGATGATAATTTAATTCATATATTATTATGTCACAAATGCAAGTGATTAATTGTTGCACTTACTGATTAAGTGCTACTTAAAATTCAACGTTTTTCTTCAAAACCTATCAATTTAAATTATTTAAAAAAATATCATGATTTATAAAAATAAAGGGATAAAATTGTGCTTGATTTCATAGTAAAATAAGAAGCATTGTTACATAAATTAAATCTTCTAAGATTTAATTATCATAGAAGTATCATGATTGAAAATATTGAAATTAATTTTATTTCTCGTTACATATTATAATACATTTTATATTCATTATTATCAGAAATATTTCCAGATATTAATCAGAGTGAAATATCATTATTATCTGCTTACAGATATTTTTTTAAATCTTATTATATCTTCAACACAGGGACACGATAAATTTTGCAGGTGTTGAATAAGAGGAACAAATAATGAAATTTTTGTTAGTGTTGTGTTAATAGTTAATTTAGCAAAATTATATTTCATTACTTAACATTAATTTTAAGATGAACTAACAATCAATGTAAAATGTGACTAATTAAGAAATTTATCATGTGCTTTAAAATGAAAGTAAGTAATTGTTATGGAAAAACATTGATAATTACCCATCTTAATTTATTTTTCATATTTTTACGTTATGAATAAAATGGGATGAAACACACGGATATAAATAGCCCTGTTTTTATAGAATCTAAAATGAGCTATATACTACAATAATATCCCTGTTCCAATGTACGTTATCGCTTAATGTACGCAATGTACGTTCATCATTTCTCAAATAATTTTATCACTTTCTGAACCACTGAGATTTTTGTTAATTATATTATACTTGTAATAAAACATTTTGCATAATATATGTAACATTTTTCAGTAGTTTAAAACATTTGTTATCAATATGTGATTGTCCTGATATTTCAGTTAGCTTGATAATTTAAACTCTTATATATATTAAATCACCTTTAAAATTTACGTATGAGTTATCGTTTTGACAGACATTTTTATTAACAAGAAAATATTATATTAACATGAAGTTATTCAACTGCATCCTTTCTTCCTCTGCCTTCCATGAATAATTCAGAGACCCGAAATGTATGTTCAGTTGTCAACTAATTGCATTACTAAATCAAAATCTTCTCACAAGAGAGTTATTCTATGAAACACCTAAAATATTATAAGCTTAACAGCTATGATCTTCTCTTGTTTAAGGAACTACAATAGCAAAGTGATATATTGAGGAATGAAGATCTGATTGAACAAGATGTTCAAATTATTAAAACTTATTAAACATAAATAGCATTTATGAAATTGGTTTTATAAGCTATTACACATTGATCTAAATTTGGAAAAACTAGCATATTTTATCAGCTTGTGAGGAAACATCAAAATATAAAACTATTTCAGAACAACAATGAAAACAGTGTGTGTAAAACGTACATTTTAAACATATTTATTTAAATATAAATATAAATGGACTACACCACAATATTTAGTATTCAAGCTTCCTTTTTAACAGTTTGGGGCTCCGAATAACTCCTTGAGCAAAAGTGATTCTTGTGGTTAATTCTTTTGAAACTTTAATCACTTTTGTTCAAAATGTGTCCACATTTAAGCCCCTGTGTTCAAACATGATTGTTGAGGGATGAACAAACCAAAAAAGTAAAAATAATTATGAGTAGAAATGATAAGTTTTCAAAGTTATTTTTGGCAAAATCACATCTCTGTGCTCGACCTATTTCTTGGTAATTTTTACAGTAATACCATTCATTGGGGAAATTATATGCATTAAATAATAAACATTATATATTATTCATACCATATATGATCTAATTAATAACAATTTATAATCATTTCAATTAAACATAATTAATAAATCTTTATTTAAATACATATACAAGAATCAAGTCCATATACAGGGTGATTCAGCTCGTCGGTGACAAACTTTGAGGATCGATAGAGCACACCTAGACGAACATTTTTGAATAAGGAATGTAGGGTCCCTGACGCGATTGTAAGGCGCCAGGCGCTTTTAAAAATTTGGGTGCCGAAATTCGAAACGTCATAAAAACTACGGAAATGGTTAGATTTTCTTGCTTTTTGCAGCGAAATGATTCTGTTTATTTAGACTTTCTTCAGTACAAATTTGATAAGCGTATCTCTTAAAACATTGATAGGGGGCACTGTAGACTTTGGAGAGCTAGACAACAACTTTAAGCTTGTTATTTTGATAATTTAACACATGCTCGACAAAGTTTATACTCTAACTTAAATTTTGAACCTAAAAGTAGAACCCTGCAAAAAGCGTAAGAGCCGGAATAAATTGTCAAAGTAAAGGGTCGTCGAAGGCTACTAAGAGATAAACAAACAGATTTCTTGACTTATGGCATGCATTTTCATGATTCTGTTTGCTGGAGCTCTCTGAAACTCAGTTGAACGGTACAAAAAGAAACCCCGATAGGGGGCGCTTTGGGCAAAAAACATAATTCGTTGAAATTACGGACGCTAACTGGAAACGGGGCGCTACGATCAGTTAGGAACAGAACAAGAGAGTAATTTACTTATCATAAGAAGCTATTAAAACTGCAGTTTTTCTTTTTTTTTTTTAAACAAACCTAGCTGGTTTTAATCATGCACAATGCGCCCAACAAAATTTACATAAGGTGTTTTTGCTAATTTATGCAAAAGATATCGTACCATATCGATATGCAAAAGATACGTAATGCGTAGACGACAACGCGAAATGACGTAGTTGCATGCGCAGACATGTCTTTTGGACTTGCGGTTTCTACTTAAGCTTCGGGTTGCTTGTCTGCAGATCGGTAGTAGGATGGGACGGTACACAAACTCTGAATTGGCTTGCATGCATTTGGCGTATGGCGCTGCTGGTTGTAATGGACGAGCAGCTCAGCGGTTGTACGCCGAACGTTACCCCAACAGGCAAATCCCCTGCCATGCCTCCTTCGCTCGAGTACACCAGAGGTTGTCCGAGACGGGATCTTTCGACGGAGGCAGGCCTGAACGGGAGCAATCAGTGCGCACCCCCGACAACGAAGAGGCTGTGCTTAACCTGGTTGAGAACAACCCAGGTCTTAGAACGAGAGATATCGCCAGACATGTTGGCATTTCGCAAGCAACTTCGTGGAGCATTTTAAGTTCCCGGAATCTGCACCCCTACCACATCCAGCGGGTGCAGTTGCTCGGAGAGCAGGATTTTGGCCCTCGAGTGGAATTCTCAAGATGGTACTTGGCGATATGACAGCCAGGGATCCCCGCTTTGTAAACAGCATTTTGTTAAGGGACGAGTCCACCTTCAGCCGGGAGGGAATGTGGAACGCCCACAACAGTCATGTGTGGTGTGATGAAAATCCACATGAAACCAGAAGCCGAGCAGCCAAGGAGTGTTTCTCAGTAAATGTGTGGGTCGGATTTCTGGGGGATTGCATCATTGGCCCTTATTTGTTACCTGAACGGCTGACAGGTGGAAATTACCTGATTTTCCTGGATCAAGTGTTGCCGCAGCTTCTGGAGGAGGCGCACATACCCGAAGGTTCGCGTCGCCAGATGTGGTTCCAGCACGATGGAGCTCCGGCCCATTACAGGAACGACGTGCGTTTCCATCTAAACGCAAGGTATGGCCAGCGGTGGATCGGGCTTGGTGGTAAAGTTAACTGGCCTGCCCGATCACCAGACCTCACCTGCTTGGATTTCTTCCTTTGGTGTTACCTGAAGACCCAGGTCTACCATACACCTGTCAGCAGTGCTGAAAAACTTGTGGCGTGCATTGTGGCAGCTGCAGGGGAGATCAGAGATACTCCTGGCATTGTTGGAAACACTCACTTCTCAATGCGACGGAGGAGCGGAGGCCCAAGTTCGAAATTTCGAGCATCTTCTTTAGTGTTATTTTTTGTAAATCAATTTCCAGTATCATTGATGTTTTTGGTCCAAATTAATTCAGAAGTGTTGAGCAGAGGTAGAAAATGTGTTTTCATTATTACTAACTGATCGTAGCACCCCATTCTCAGTTAGCGTCCGTAATGTCAACGAATTAACGAATTATGTTTTTTGCCTAAATCGCCCCCTATCGGTTTTCTTTTTGTACCGTTCAACTGAGTTTCAGAGAGCCCCAGCAAACAGAATCATGAAAATGCATGCCATAAGTCAAGAAATCTGTTTGTTTATCTCTTAGTAGCCTCCGAGTTTTAACCACACTGTACTTCGATAATTTATTCCAGCTCTTACGCTTTTTGCAGGATTCTACTTTTGGGTTCAAAATTTAAGTTAGAGTATAAACTTTGGCGAGCATGTGTTAAATTATCAAAATAACGCGCTTAAAGTTGTTATCTAGCTCTCCAAAGTCTACAGCACCGCCTATCAATGTTTTAAGAGATACGCTTATCAAATTGGTACTGAAGAAAGTCTAAATAAATAGAATCATTTCGCCTCAAAAATCAAGAAAATTTAACCATTTCCCTAGTTTTTATGACGTTTCGAATTTCGGCACCCAAATATTCAAAAGCGCCTAGCGCCTTACCATCGCGTCAGGGACCCTATATTCCCCATTCAAAAACGTTCATCTAGATGTGCTCTATTGAACCTCAAAGTTTGTCACCGATGAGCTGAATCACTCTGTATATAGTATAATGGTCAAGTCCCTAAAAATATTTTAAATAATGGATAAATTCAATAAATGCTGTAATAAAGACTTTAACAATCACGATTAACAATATGAGAATCGAAATCACTTAGACACAACATCCGGCTACACCTTCCTCCCCTCCTTTTCGAGACCAAAAAGAAAAGGTTGGCGGAATGATTACACAGAGGGGTATAAAACAGAGTGTACTTGTCTCTGTAACTTGGAACTTCTGTTTTGGGTGTCGTAAACCATTAGGATCGCTATGATTTGGAGACGTCAGTCTCATAATAATCTAATTGTTTAGGCTTCTTAAGCCATCTTATATAAGGGATATATTATTGAAGACGTCAGTTTCATTATTTAAGAATAGTTAATTGTTTGGGCTACTTTAGACAGCTTCGTTAGTTAATTATGTGTGTAAGAGACTCCAGTCTCAAAAATATATCTATCGGCTTCTCAAGTAATGTGATTGATTGATTTTAAATGCTTGTTTTGAGTTCTGATGCTCTAAAAAATAAATTAAAATTAGCATCTGTAATTTTCTTCGCAATTATTTTACCCGAACCTATGCACACCGATTAATTTTCCAATTCAAAAGAGAACGTTGGGAATTTTACTGGTGCTGTCGACAGGATAGTATAGGTAAGAGCTCTTAGATTTTTATGTGCATGGTCGCCAAATGATTGCTAAATGATGTTAAATGTTTTCTCGTGTACAAATAATCAAACGTGATAATTAGTTAAGAGTATTGTAATTTTAATATAGTTTTAGTGTCATTAAATTTTGTTCATGTTTTCATATCCAATGATTTGATATGTAGTAAAGTTACAAAATGGTAATTGACCTTGGACTGATTTTTGATGTTAATAATATTTCCGTTAAATCTTAAATTGTTGTTACCTATTCATTTGTTAAAACAATTGCATTCAACAAGAATTTAATACCAATAATTTCCAATAAGGATTAAAAAGGATAACCATTTTAAGAAAATATTTGCATTTATTTTATTAATATTTGGTTATCCTAATAAATGTTGTATTGGTTTTTGGAAACTGAAAATTGTAAGTAATATTCATTACATTGAATGTTGATGATTACTACATATTTTCTTTAAAATAAAACTAGAAAATCAAAAGTGTAAGAAAAAAAAATATTAACTCAATATTTCAGTTAATTATAAGAAGAATAAATAATGATGTAATTGTTTCATTAAACATATTGGGCTGTTGATAACATTTTGAATTAATAATATTTTATTCAACGAAATTTCCTAATCAAAATATTTTGTATTGTAAATACTTAATTTTGAATCTTGATGATTATTTATGCGTATTGTAAAATGATACTTTTGAAATTTTATATCAAAGAAATGTTTATTATTGATCAAAGAAATGTTATTATGAAAGTTTTTACTGATTGATATTGAGTTTAAATATATGCTTCCTTAAACACAAAGCAAATTTTATTCATTATACAATCAAGCTGTTTTTATGATAATTTAAGACATATTTCATTGTTCTTGAGTTTTTAATTTGGTTCATTGTATTTTAGATTTTTTTAAACATGTCCATATACTTGAACATAAAGTTTATTACGTTTGAATTAAGAGTTAAGAAGAAAGTGTATGCAGATTAATTTTTATATTTTTGTTACACCTTTGATAATGGATTTCATTTACAAAATTGAATCGAAAATGAATTAAATTGTAAGTTCATATATTTTTATTTAAATTTCTTAGATATGTTAAGATTTTAATTTGAAATAGGATTATGTTTTGTTTTTGATTACGAAGTTTAAACTAAATAATGATTGGTTATTTATCTTATATACAATTCCAATTATAACGGTAGTTTAAGAATCATAATAAATTATAATAATTATAATAAAATTCATTTTTCTGCATTAACCATTTTAATAGAGAAGTATAGAAGTGAATGAAGAATATTTTAAATAGACATTTCGAATATAGATGGTAAATCATGGAAAGACTTTACTTTTGAGATTTGAAACTACTTTCAAGAATGGTTGGAAGGATTAGGAATTATAGATTTATGCACTAGATGGACAGAAGCCATTCCTACAAAAAATATTAGTGCAAAGACTACTTGTAGTGTCCTTGTGAAAATCTTTACGCAAACTGGATTCCCCAAGATGATATGTTCTGATCAAGAAACAAACTTTACAGCCAAGCTTACCGAGTCATTTCTGAGTACTTTAGGAGTGTCTTAGGAGATATGCTACTGAAAGTGTCTTAGGAGATATGCTACTATTTCTGAGTACTTTAGGAGATATGCTACATAAAAATATTCAGGAAAATGGATCCAACTTAGACTTGCATCTTCCATACCTGTTATTTGCTTACAGAGAAATTTCACACTCCACCACCGGAATATCACCTTTCTAATTGGTATATGGACGTATCCCACCCGGACCGTTGTCGCTTTTAAAGGAAATATGGACGGGAGAACGTCAGATTCCTTTAACTGCTTCTCGTTCTGCTGAAGATTACTTGAAAGACTTGATGGAAAAATTGAGGAAAGCCCATGACATAGCTGCTGAAAATTCCGAGAAATCACAAGAAAGATATACTTTTCAGTACAATTTGAGAGTTAGACTGAAATCGTTCAAAGTTGGAGATAAAGTACTCCTTCTATTACCATCATCATCACATAAGCTTCTGAGTACATGGATAGGACCAGCTACAATAATCGAAATGACTCGTCCAAATTCAGCTAAAGTTGAACTAGAAGATGGAAGTTTCAGAGAACTGCATGTAAACAAACTTCGACCATATGTAGCCAGAATTAACCATGTTGGCTTAATATTTGAGCAAGATGAAGACTTTGGAGACTTACATTATGCACCAACTGATTTAATTAACAGGTCGGTCACAGATATAAAAACCAAACTTTTCAGGGCAAAGGGAAATTTAAAAAAATTACAAAGAGAACAACTATTCGAAATTTTGAAAGAATATACGGATGTGTTTAGCACAATACCTGATCAGGCACGTGTTGAAGGACATTCTGTGCATGTCACTGAAGAATGTGCTGCAAAGAAATTAAGACCATATAGTGTTCCAATAGCTCTAAGTAATGAAGTGGATTGCCAAATCCAAGAGTTGCTCGATTTGAATTTAATTGAACCAAGTGAAAGTGATTGGTACCACCCTGTGGTCTGTGTTACAAAAAAGGATGGAAGTGTTAGACTTTGTATTGACTATCGAATTTTGAATAGCTTTAATGTTCCGGATTCATATCCAATGAAAATTGCTATGAAATGCTATTTGAGGTTGGTAGTGCTAATTTCATCTCAGTGCTTGATTTGACAAAAGGCTACGGCAGATTCCTATGAAGGAAGAAGCAAAACCATACACTGTCTTCGTTTCACACTATGGGCATTACCAATGGAAGGTATTACCATTCGGTATGAAAAACGCAGGAAGCACTTTTCAGAAATCTATGGACAAGATCCTCAGACCTCATAATAATTATTGCCGCTCTTATATTGACGATGTGGCTATATTTTCTAGAACTTGGGACGAACATTTAAATCACATTAATAAAGTTTTTCAAACACTGAGAGATGTTGGTCTCTCTGTGAATCTAGATAAATGTGATTTCGGAAAAACAAGTGTGAGATTTTTAGGGCATGTGATAGGGTCCGGCAAGCATGCTCCAGATCCTCAAAAAGTAAAGGCCTTGCAAAAACTAGCAAGACCTACCACGAAAAAAGAAGTTCGTAGCTTATTAGGCCTTGCCAGTTATTATAGAGATTATATACCAAATTTTTCAATGATAGTGTTACCTCTAACCAACTTAACTAAAAGAAGCATTCCCAACTCTATCCCTTGGGATAAGACGTCTGAAGATGCATTTTTTAATCTTAAAAATGAACTATTAAAAATACCAACTCTCCACACTCCGGATATGAATCGGCCCTTTCAACTCTACACTGATGCTTCTGCAACAGCCATTGTTGCTTGCTTGTCACAAAATAACGATCTGGGTAAACAAATGCCCATTGCCTTTTACAGTAAGAAACTTACTCCATGCCAAACAAAGTGGTCTACAATTGAGCGGGAAGCTTTTTGTGTTCTAGAGGCTTTAAAAAAGTTTGATACCTGGGTGTTCGGCGCCCAAGTGCAAATCATTTCTGACCATAATCCTCTTCCTTACCTCACTAATTGTACACCTCATGGAGCTAAACTCTACAGATGGGCTCTGGCTTTACAGAGGTACAATATGACTGTAACCTATAGTAAGGGATCGAGTCACACAAACGCAGACGCGTTATTCAGACAAGCTATGGATATGACATTTTTTTTTAGATAGTGCATTTTATTAGATTATTTTTGTGTATGCATGTGTTGTATTTTAAGAATTACTAAGTATAATCATTACTTTTATTTAAGTATGTGTTGGTGTATTTGGATATCATAATGTACGTAAATAACATGCTATTTCACAAATGTTGTTGAATTATAATTGTGTTTCATTGAAGAGTTATGCAAATTTGAACTCTTATCTATACTATGGCACCACCTGTATTTTTGGTGATTTTTCTTTCTTTTTTATGTTTGTTTTTTTCCCTTGTTATTTTAGGTGCAGCAACATTGTCCCTTGGCAACGAATGTGCTTCCTTTGGGGGGACGTGTGAGAATCGAAAGCAATAAGACACAACATCCGGCCACACCTTCCTCCCCTCCTCTTCGAGACCAAAAAGAAATGGTTGGCGGAATAATTACGCAGAGGGGTATAAAACAGAGTGTACATGTCTCTGTAACTTGGAACTTCTGTTTTGGGTGTCCTAAGCCATTAGGATCGTTATAATTTGGAGACGTCTGTCTCATAATAATCTAATTGTTTAGGTTTCTAAAGCCATCTTATAAAAGGGATATATTATTGAAGACGTCAGTCTCATTATTTACGAATAATTAATTGTTTGGGCTACTTTAACCAGATTCGTTATTTAATTATGTGTGTAAGAGACGCCAGTCTCAAAAATATATCTATCGGCATCTCAAGCCATGTGATTGATTTTAAATGCTTGTTTTGTGTTGTGATGCTCTAAAAATAAATTAAAATTAGCATCTGTAATTTTCTTCGCAATTATTTCACCCGAACCTTTTCACACTGATTTACCATTATCTTATTACCAATTCAAAATAGAATGTTGGGAACTTTACTAACAATATAAACAGCAAATTTCTATTGCAATAAAAAGCATTGCATATCATGAAGAGAAAGAATATTCTTAATTTTTTTTTATTTGGCCATTTAAGGTTGACTTTAAAACTTTTGTATTCCACAAATGCATCTTAAGGAAAGGATAATTCTAAAAATACACCACTTTGCATCTCATTTATTTCAGCAAACAAGAAAGACTTTTTCAAAACGTAGAGCATATTTCAAAGTGAAACTATGTATTAAGTAATAATGTTTATTATGCGAAACTAATCAATTGTCTCAACATACTTTTATATGGAGACGAAAAATATATATTATGTGCTCTTGGAAGACAGAGCAGATTTTATAGTTTAAAATAGCATCACATTTTGTGTCAGAATTAACATAAATTTGTAGTAATTGGATTAGTGACCAATATGTAATACAAGAAACATAATTTTATGTTTTAGGCTTCCTCGAAGTGAATTTATTCTAATTGTCAATTGACGACCAGATGAATAGACACAATGTTCAATTGGCTAACTAACTACTGTAATTTGAATATTTTTATATTTTTTTCATATATTGATTATATAACTCTATATTTTAACCATATAAATCCCGGATTGAATGTTTTGAAAGTACAGTTGCAAAATAACCTACCTAGAGAATAACTTACAGTTTAAAAAAAATTGATAAGCCAGTGGTAAAAGTTTTATTAGATACATAAATTATTTTCCCTGTCTGAAATTATGGTACGAAAATATGTCTCTATATGTGCAATCCAAGTCACTAAATGACGTATCGCCATGTTGTTTTCTTCAGTTATTGTCTTATATACTTCCGATTTTAAGTAATGCTACTTATTTAGTCCAGAAGTATTTTAGAATATTTATTAATCTTGTATTACATTTTGTTTACATCACGTTTCAGGCAATCAACATATCAGATATCTGT
>JAPDSC010023525.1:0-65454 GCA_026290005.1 Latrodectus geometricus
GAATTCGATATTTTTTTCTATCTTATTGTTTTCTAGTATTTTGTTTCTCTTATAAATAATTTTCAAAATTTGAAATGAAATTTAATTTCATTTGCATTTCTGATTAAATAAGAAAATTAAAAATTAATAACATTAATTTTAATGTAATTATGTTTCCAACTGTTCCAGAATATTGATAATTTAATCGTAATCTGTTCTGTGTAATTATCCATTTACCTGTTTGTTGCTTTGTCTGTGTTGTCATTATAATGAAAGCCGTAGCGTTGTATGTGAATGTTACTATACATGTGTTGTTAAATAGTTTAACCTAATAATAAATAAACACTCTAGTAATTGTGTTTACATTAACAATATTATTATATATTCTATTTAATTAATTATAATAAATATGGCCGCCACTTTTGAAGATGTGCTTGTTTCATCTTTGTCTGAAGATATGCAAAAGACTGAAAAAATACCTTTTCCTGTGACTCTTCATGTAGCTGATGAATTTGAAAATTTGAATTTAGTCTTTAAACCTAGTGAGTATTCGGATTTTGTGTTAATAATTTTTTTTAATTATCGTGTCCCGTTGTTTGTTGACATTTACAAATTTTCCTTGAAACTACCTATGATTATATTTTATATTACACTTTACATAGATGCAATTACTGTAAAATTTAGTGTTTTCTCAATAAACATAGATTTTTCTGCTTTTAGACAAAAGTTTCCATGGATTTATAAATGCCGTTTTAATGCAATATTCAAACCTTGACAACACGTGAATCAAAAAGAACATAAAGTTGATTTACCATCATAAAATTTCTCAATTTCATAACATAAAGTTTTTTCTTACTATACTTGTGTAATTGAATTATATGTTTTGATGAATTTTCTTATGATCTTTGCCTCTTGATTTTCTTTTGCAACATTTCTTTTTAAAATTCTATTTAGAAATTGAATGTTTTAACGGAAATATTTAAAATTTATTCAAATAGAAAATAAACACGCTGATATTAATGGTCAAAGAAATTGGACAGCACTAATAAAGAACTTGTATTTCATAAATATTGATATTATGCAGCTCTTTAACTTTGCTTTCTTGAAGCTAATATGCTTATAGAAACTTTTTTGCTGTGTATAATAATTAATTTTATGATGTATACTTGTATATTTTTTTAAATCCCAAAAAATGATCCATTAAGACTTGTTTTCATAGTTATCAATGTATTTTTGTTTTTGAAAACTGATCCAAATTTATCATGTTCATTAAATTAAATTTCACGTAGAAACTATTATATTAGTATCTTGATTTTTTTGTAAATGAAAAGTTTTTCTTGGCCTGTTAGTATTTTTAATCAGTTGAATGAACACATTTTTTCCATTCAATTAACTTTATAACTCAAATAATTTTGTATATAAAAATTTTAACTTTACTTTTTTACATTTCTTACGTGTATAGAATGTTATATATATACACTTATCATTATTTTTAATAAAAGCCAATTTTATAATATAATAAAATATGCATATATTTTTGGTTATTTCTTATCATATAATAATTTTTTGCTATTTATTAGTTTTGTATTAATAAATCATTTTAAACTTGAAATTCATATTTTTTAATATTTTTCATATGTATAGAAGAACTTAAAACCATAATTTGTTTGTATTGTCTTGAAAGTACTCTGATCACAGTTCCATTATTATGGTTTGTTTTCATTCTTTTTTAAAATTATCCCTCAAGTTGACAACTTGTATTTCAAAAATAGATAATAATACATTCCAGTTGGCAATGTTTTGCCATATAGATGTAAGTTAAGAGCATTCTTATATCTGGCTGTAAATCTGCCAAGAATAAATTTTGCAGGAAGTAAATGGTTTCTAAAAGAGCAACACAACACACACATAATCTTTTAGAAAAAAATTTCCAATGTTTTAATTAATTCTATTAGAAATCAATCATAGGTTTAAAAAATAGAATAAATTCAGTGAGTTAAAGAATAATTTGTTAGAAAGCTGATGATAAGTAGATAAAATTTTACTTAAAATTATGATTGTTAAAATGTATTTTTACCATTGAAATGCTTAAGATAATAATGTTGCAAAATATTGTAAATTAGAACAAAACAATTTCACTTATAAAGAAGAAAACGATGTATTAGTAGATTTAAATAGTATAATATAAAGAAAAAAGAAGATTTATATAAAACTCTTTAGATAAAGTATGCTGCTGTCTTAGGAGGCTAAAATCAATAAAATTGCCAGCAAGTTCAGGAAGTTTCCATGTTTGTGATGCACAATTGTCAATGTATGATAAAGTAATTCATAAGCAGCCTTTTTATATTTTTTCTGATATTCTTTTTTTATAACTGAGCACATTTATTTCAACTTTCAATGTTTTATTTTTGATTAATTGTGTTGATCTTTGTTATTTTGCCACTTTGTTATTATTTGCCATAAAATCTATTATTTGAAAATTGCTTATTAAGAAATCTGCACAGTTAATTCATTCCTAATTAAGGAATTTTTTATGAAAGCAAATTCTTATTTTATTCCCCCCCCCCCCTTTTTTTTGTTTGGTAATTTGTTGAAAAATTGCTGACAGCCTTGAAATGAAATAATATCAAAAATATTTAATATCAGGATTAAAATGGTACAATCCTATGAATTTTAATATAAAATTGAAATAATATTGGTTTTGCATATTGAATGCAGAAATATGAAAAATAAAAATGTTTGTACCTTGATCTTGTATAAGGTTGTATAAATTCTATTCACCACTCTTTATTTATATGAGGAAAATTAAAATAACCAAATAAATTTCAATAAACATGTTGAATAAATATGAATCTACAGTATCTACACAAAATATAGTTATTATAAAAAAATCTATCTATTGTGATTCCAGAAACACTGTAAATAACATTTTACTAAATGATTTTCCTAGTACTTTTTATGAAGATTTTTTAAACATTAGAATTCTAACATGATTAAAAATTATATCAATTATCTTTACTTGTTTCTCTTGCTTGTCCTCCATTGCATCCTATGTGATGGATAAACATCAGACCAACATTATCTTAATGTAACATTAATACAGACAATTACTTTCTCCATATGTATTTGGGCAGATAGAATAAAATTTATTTATAGAGTACTATTATTATGAGAATTAGTAAGCTTCTTTTCTTTCTCTCTATATCTTTTTAGTTCATGGGTTCACATCCCACCTTTGGTCTGGATGTTTGTAGTAGTTGGGAATCCATTGAATTGTCGGTGCTGATCTAATGATCCCTCATCTGCAAAAAATGGTCATCGAGCAACATACAAAACAAACCAGCTACTTTCTTTTCATACTTTTGTCTATTGGTTGAATATAGGAAATTTGAAATTCTAAAAGCCTTAGGCTTATATTGTATGCTTTTCAATAGTCTTAGACTCAGCATTAGTCCAGAATCAATATTATTTTTCCAAATATGTTCAATTTTTTTTGTTTCATATTCTGCAATTTCAAAAATTATTTGTAATCTTTTTTCACCAACTCCTATAATGCTTATTTTTAATCACCTTTTTTTCTCTACTGTATATATTATCTATTTCCACAATAGAAAATTTTGAAAACATTTGTGTATCATTGTACTTTGGAAATATTTTAACATAATAAAGGAAGAATAATGAACTTATTTTCATATTTTAGATTAAAATATATAAAAAAATTATAAGGTATCTAATTATAATTCAGTTCCCATGTGATAGCAAATGTTTTGCCATTAGGATTGTTAACATTTCTCAAAACATTTCATTGGATGGTGACACCATTAAGCAAAAAGCATTTAAAATTTACCAACATTTTAAAAAACAAGAAATTTGGGGAAATCTTTGTTAATCTAGATTTTGTGACAAAGGCTTTTAAAAAAAATACTACAAGTGCTTTGTAATTCATGCCATGAGCATTCGAGGAGAAACCGAATTGGCTTATCATGTAGTTTCTAGATGGTGTCCAGAAAAATTGTGAGGTGTTTAAACATTGTAAAAGAATATTGATACAATAAAGTTTTCATTGCCAATGAAACTAAATTTTGTGGAAAAAATCTCAGTATAGAGTCTTCATGCCAAAAAGAAGGGAAAATTGCCCTCATATTTAACATGTTTAATAACTGTACAGTGCTACTTTTATGCAAAAATGTATTGGTAGTTATTATCATCAAATTAAAAACAAATTATAAATCTCTAAACAGCCACACACTTAAAAGCAAAAAGGAAAACTTATTGGTATATTGGAAAGTAAGTAAATTGGTCTTAAATTGGTATTTATTTAAAGATTATTTTATGTTAAATATTTTTTAAAATATTGACCTTAAAAGCTAAAGCAAAGAAATTTGAACTTTAAAACTTAGATACTTCTTCATATCATTCACAAAATTTGAGTCATTCTTATGCTAAAATAGTTTTCTTATCATCTAACACTATTTAGTTGCTGCAACCAACAGTATTATTCATACCTTTGAAACATAATTACATGAAAAGGTCATATGAGTTTTTGACACTAATGCCTAATGACACTACTGTCAATGAATATCAATATAAGATTTTTTCTCTAGTGGGGGAGGGGGAACTTACAAACATATATATTTATGTTAAAATTATGTTTAAGAAAATATTATGAATAAAAAAGGTCTGACTATTAGTTGAAGGAGACATGCTTGAATTGTTTAAATAAATGAAATGCTTTAGCATATTAGAACTTCTTAATTTGATCAAAGGCAAATTTTGTAGATTTGAAAACATAGGAATGTTCAAGCTTTTTTAGAAAAAGAAGCTAACAAAGCTAATTTGATGAAATGACACTTGAAATGGAAAAAGTATTGATTCTGAGTTTTGGAGAAAGATTGTGAAGTTCATAATTAAATGGAAGAAAAATTAGTAAATTTAACTGAAAATCTGGAATCGATTTTTTTTTTTAATTACTTTCCCTTGAAAAAGTTGAAAATTCTTATGAGAACTGCAAAGCTCTCTTCATACCATTAACTCTACAATAATCTTTTGAAAAAACAAGTAGATAAATCAAAATTAGATTTTTTAAGGAACAAATAAATTTAAAATAAATAAAATAAAAAGTAAATGAAAAAGATAGTGATAAACTGTAAAAATATCTCCATTTGATTAAAATGAATGGTACTAAAGAAAATTATTAAATTGAAATATATTAAATTCTCATTATCAAATTTGTTAGAAACAATTTACTTTTATTTTGATATTATACTATGCATTTGCAATAATAATAAAACTTAAGTTGCTTCAATGGAATTAAATTTCACAATAAATTCACACCAAATTAAAATATCTATCATACTCAAATGACTTTCCTCAAACCATGATCCCTTTCTAAAGGATTGTTTTCTGTGGTGAGCATTTCACATGGCAAAGCCATCTGATCGATCTTTACATTCGATAGACATATCTTTCGCAGAAATAGGCCTTTTATACCAATCACTAATTAAATCCTCATTCATACATCAGTTAGTCACTGCTTTTTTTCCATTGTTATTCAAGTCATACAGAAACTTAAGATTTATCTTACTTACCAAAGTCATTTTCAAGAGCAGAAGGAAAATTAACCTGACCAGCCGACATCCTGACCAACTGACCTCTGAAAATGCATATATCATTGAGCATTAAAAAACAGTGCTAAATTCTAAATCAATCAAAATCACAATTGGGTATTTCCTCCCTTCCCCCCAAAAAAAACTATAAATGTTTCTATAAATAAAACAGCATCATCGAGCATGGTGATCAACCACAATCTCAACTTGGCTAGAATCAAGGGGCACCCTCAAATATACGCTAACTGTGATTTGATATAAAGAAAAAATTTAATTCTAATATTAAAAAAACTGAGTTATAGTTAATTGGTATAATGATTTTTGGTAAAAGTTTTGCTGTATGTTAAGTGAGGAGCTCTTGGGAATATCAAGAGCTAAAATGAAACTTGTGGAGATGTAAAATCAAAAAGGTATATATACCTAGAGTTAGAACAGAAATAATGTATTTGGTTATGAATGTTTGATTAATTGCAAAGAATTATTTTTGTAGTAAATGTGGAGGAACAAATGAGCCTCTGCAACTTTTGTTAGAGGATGTTATTAGAGTTATGTGAATGGTAAACATGATATCAATAAAATAGTTTATTAAAAAAGTCAAATTATTAAAAAATTTAGAAACATAAAAATTAAATAAAAGTGAATAATTTTTAGTCATTACTAAGGAAATTGTCATTGTTTATTTTTATGTATCTGTTAAATGTCTTTTTATTTATTTTGTGAGACTAAATTTTGAAATATGTGAATTATCATAGGTGATGCAATGGATGATAATATTGAATCAAGTTTTAGGTTTTCTCAAATTTTTTTTTTGGGGGGGGGGGGCTTATGTTTAATACAACTTAGCCAATTTTTAACGGGAATTTTACAGATATATATCAATACACAAAGCTATTTTTCTTTGAATATTTTTTAAATATGTTTTTTCCCCCATGCAGTTTTTGTGTCAAAATTAATTTGATGTGATTAGGTTTAAAAATTAAAATGAGTTATTTTGAAAAGCCTTTAATAATTTGTCAACAAAATACTTTTAAAAATTCATACTATATAATCTATATTAATTGCAGTATTTATTTTTCAAAAAGCCAATTAATATTTCCCTTTTTTAATAGTAAATTTATTGAGCTTTTTTTAAATTTTTATGTGATCATCACAATGATTGTATCATTTTCAAAGTGCTGTGTATTTCAAAATTTGTTTCTTGAATCATTAGCTAAACTGGCAGCTGAATGGTTAGTGATTTGGCTTTCAGTTCAACTGCTTGTGTATTTGTATCTCACTTTAGGCTTGGATTTATATATGTAATCTTGATGGAAAAAAGTGATTAATGCAATGTTTTATTGTTTTTATATAATATATTTGAACTATTTTTTTTATCAGGGAAGATTTAATGTCCATCAGATGTTTAAAAAAAAAATTGCTGAGTGATTATTTTAAATAAAAGTTGTGTCAAAAATAAATGTATTTAAACTTGTTTTTTTTAATTAATAAATTTATTTATTTATAATAGCTTAATATTTGCCTTATTTACTATATTGTATTTTTCCATATTTAAAGTTTGTAATTATCATTTTATATGAATTATTTAAAAATGAGTTAATTCTAGTATGTTTTGAAGTGTAAATGTTCTTGTACTGATAACTTTTGATCTCAGATTTTTGTGCTTTTTTTCAGGTGGTACAAATGGACCAGATTCTCTTCTTGAAATACTTTTCGATAAGGATACTGATGGAGCAAAGTTGGGAAGTCATTCCTATGTTATAAGCAAAGATGTATCTACTGTCCATTTACAATTTCGAAATGCCAATGGTAAATTTGATTTAGGAAAAAATTGAGTTGCTTGAAATGTATTCTATTTGGTTTTTGATTATTTAGATATAAATTTAGTTATATAGAATATTATTATAATAATTTAGTTATATAAATTTAGTTATGGTAGAATTCATTTTTATTATTTTTTAATATGGCAACACAAGTGCTATTTGGGAAGATTCATTTAAAGAGAAACTGTATGGAGGATGAATTTTGACTAGTATGGAAGTCACTAAAGTTAAAGTTTGATTATTAAAATGCTGAAATTTTTATTTTTCATATATTCTAGTCATTGAGAAATTTTTGTTACATTAATTAACGATTGCTTCAATCTTTAAAAAATGGTAATATCTCAAAATTATATGTTGATAAATTTGTGATTATTGATGTAATAGAGCAGTTTACACAAGCCATTTTAAAATGTTCTTGTTAAAATTCTATATTAAAACAATCGAATGTCTTCAAATGTCATAGAATGATTTAAATTTTTAAAAAATGCACATTATTGCTGTTAGAGAACTTGTAGCATATTGTATATATTTGTGTGTGTCTCTCTCTCCACATGCATGTAGAAATACTGCATATCATAAACTTGACTAATGTGTGAAAGCATCCTAGAAATAATTGTTGGCGCAGCATGTCCTTTTTTGGACCTTGTGCCATAAAACCCAACCAACCAACCTAGAGATAATTCACACCATGAATCTTGTGGGGTGATCCACAAATATGTACGAGTGTGGAGATCTTATCTGATGTGGGATGTTGTAAAGTATCCCAATTGTACTCAATGTTTGGGTATTTAAGTAACTAGTGGAAGTATTTGAAACCTTTTAAAAGAGTGTACCTCTCAGCACGTAGGGTGTCATATTCTCTTTCTGAAATTCTTCAATTTTATTGGAATTAACTATGGAAATGAATAAATCTAGGTGATTGTACAGAGTGTTAACTTATCTATTTGAATAATCTCTTGATGTATCAAGAATTCCATAGTATACCACACATCATACTAACCATTTTAAATAGTTCATAGTAGATATTACATAGATTCACAAATTTTTCCCCCATACTGTATATCCATTTGCCTGTATAAGTGTGGAAACGTATCAGATCAGCTAATGTTTCTGCTCATTAACTGTTGAGTGGCAGTGTTGGTGAGATGTAAAGCTTTGTGCCATGGCAGTCCACAATGTTACACTTTATTTTTTACACAATGGTAAAATACTTTTGTTTAAAAAAATTTTATTAAAAATTATATTTACTAATAAATGCTATTTAAAAAATATTCAGAGAAGTAAATTATTAATAATTGAATTTATTTTTATGTAGTATAAATTATAATAAATTCTATTTTCATTTGATTTGCAATATAAGGTAATGAAAATTTCTTGAAAACTAATTATGAATTTATCACAGATCTTTCAAGGTTCAAAACAATAATTGATGGATTTCGTAATGGTCGAAATTCTATGTTTTCAATTAGGACAGATGACTCCTCTGCAACACAATATTTTCAGGTAAAAATTTTGCTAATGTTTAGAGATAGATTGTTAACCTTTGTTAAATAAATTAAATTTCTGAAAAGCTGGCAATTATCAGGGGAAATTAACAAGTTTGTAAAGTAAAATGTTATAGGAAATGGGAAGTTTTTAGAAAATTTTAATGTTTTATACACTCTTTAATAGCTTATTACTTTACTAATATATCAATTAATTTCATGACTTTATAATCACATTGAAGTGTACTATTGTACTTTAATTAATAAAATAATATTAAATAAAATTTTCAAATTGTAATTAATAATATTGTTTATATTTTAACAATATCTTTACATCTATCATAAATTTGCTTTGTCAAACTTTATGACTACTTATTATTATCAATCATAATTTTTCAGTTATTTAAATTTTCTAAAAGCTTACAGAAAAATATTTTTGTTATTGTTAAGATAAAAATCGCCTGATTAAAAACTATTTTGCTTAATGCAAACTAGTGAATTCATAATTTTTAATTAGTGGGAAATAATTATTGTTTTGTTACATTTTAAGCTACTCTTATTGCCTAAATAATATGATTATAATACATGATACAATCATAATTCTGAAAATTTAAACAATAAAACTTGTAAAAATATGCTAAAAGGTTGATTTCATAATGTAATTTAAGTATTTTAAGTAGTTGTTAGTGAAAAATATAATGTACAAGGCAAAGAAGAAAGTTCTTGCAGTTTTTAATGACTGAAAAGAATGACTGACAGAACGTGTAGTCTATTGTTAGTCCTTGAGGTAATTAACATCCAACACTTTCTGCCAATGTGTCAGTCTTGTTGCTGCAGAACTCTGGAATTGTAGATACAAAGGTGTTTGTGAGTACTTGGTGCAAGTCTGCTTCATTGGTAAAGGATTTTCCTCAAAAATGATTGTCCGGGGAATGGAAGAGGTGTTAATCTAGTAGTGCAAGGTCAGATGAATGAGGAAGGTGGCACAAAGTCTCTCAAACAAGTCATTGCATAGTATTAGTGGCTACCCTCGCAATGTGCTGCCTAGCATTATTGGCCAAGAATAGTACACTAGGCAGCATATATCAATACATATTATAGAAGGGAGTATTGATTAACCAATACTGCCTTCTGTTGCAATGCCTGTTGCATACATTCTAATTGTATTGAGTACAGGTTTGCAGTGACCCTTTGGTCTGTTCGTGCTAGCTTATAATTAACCACTTGACAATTAGTCCACCAAACACAATGCATAATCTTATGTGAGTACAAAAGTGGTTGATCTTATGCTATGTGGGATTGTATCCTGGAATGACAAACAATGTTTGGTACATTTGGGAGTATCATACAGGACCCACATTTCGTCATTGGTTAATTCTCAGTTGAACTTGGGTTCGCTACAGTGGCAAAAATGCAACAATAAATAGGCTGCCACTTATTGTCTCTTGTGGGCTTCCAACAGCATGTGAGAAACACACTTGCTCAGCCTATATGTCTTACTTAATTGGGGCAAATGAAGTCTAATCTTTTCACCAGAAAAATTGAATTGTCTGGCAAGTTCGCTATACGTTTTACTGCTGTCCTCCTCAATAAGTGCCTGCAGGCTTTCCTCATCCAAGCCTTGTGGTTATCCACTGCATTCTTCATCACAGAGGACAAATCTTTCAATCTGAATTTGTGAAACCAATGTTTTGCTGTATGTTGGTTCAAAGCATTGTAACCAAATGCTTGACATATGCAGTGACTTGATGCAGCAGTTGATAAACCCATTTTGAAGTTGTAAAATAAACAACACCTAATGAGCTCACCCGATGACACATTCATTTCTCTTCACTACTGTATGAATTATGTGTGCTGTGGACCTGCTTTTATAATGACTGATACTCCCACTTTGGACTGACTGATGTCTCAAAAATGTTATACAGTAGTGTGCATACTTAAGCTCACTTTATTCAGTGGCAATGCGAAAAAAAGCAATTCTTGTTTGCCTTTGTAAAAATAAACTATTTTGCTTTTAGAAATATAAAGGATTATTTCATCTTGGATTTTTATAGAACAATTGCTGTTTTTTTATTGATAATTAACTCATTTGCATTAATTTATTAACATTGATACAACATCTTGTTTACATTAAAGAAAATTGTAACCTTTTTTGCTTATTGAAGGATAATTGATTTTAATGATCAAGAAAATTCCACTGTCTGCTTTTATAATAATTCTTTTTTTTCTTTATTGTTTGTTTATTTACTTATTTAAATATTTTTCATGTAGTTCTATGGCTATTTGTCACAACAGCAAAATATGATGCAAGATTACATCAGGACATCAACTTATCAAAGAGCTATATTAGCAAATTTAGATGATTTCAAAGATAAAGTAAGATTTTGAAGATAAATTATCTCTTTACATTTTACCATCCCTTTACAATTTTTTTCTTGGGTATTGAAAATTAATAATTACATTGATAATTTGGGGTTTCTGAGAGTAAACTTTTTATTTCTGCTGAATGTCTTAAAAATTTCTTGGAATTTATTTTACTCTAAATGTTTAAAAATAAAGTATTTTGATTAATCTCTGTGAAAATTTTGGAATTCCCAAACATTATCTTAAAATTTTGTTTTGTCTCAATGTTTTGTCCTTTTTTTTTAAATATAATATTCATATAATATCATTTCATTTATGAGGTTAAATCAAGTGTCGTAATTGATAAATGATAGAATTTTACTATTAATGATTTAATTAATCATATTTCACTTGAAAGTACAAATTTAAATAACTTGGTACAAAATTTAAAACAGGAAATAATCATTATCATCATTATCTTTTGGAAATGACATGACTTTTGCTTTGGATGTAAAATGTATCTATTGTATTTTCCTGTACATAATCCATAGATTATATATATATATATATATATATATATATATATAAAGTATTTGGTATATTATGCTTCATTGTGGATAGTCTGATTAAAAAGTCATTCTCCACCAGGAAAGTTTAAAGTGAAAGGAATGCTGTGTTTATCATTAAAAAAAAATAATGTATGGCAAAGTAAATAACTTATGACTCAACTCGCATATTTCAGCTATAATCAGTTTTGTCTAATTATATTCAAGAACAAATGTTTTCTCAGAAAAATATTACAATTGCTGATTGCCAGTGTCATTTTGCATTGTCTTGGTCTAAATTGTTACATCCTGAAAATATTTAACTTCACATATCATTATGTTGAAAAAGCTATGTAAGTTACACAGCCGATTTTACCCTAAATTGTAGGAAATCAAAAAAACTGCAAGATGGCTTAATACTGACAAATCAGATATTGGATTGGGGGGGGGAGATTAATTTTGACATGAATTAGGTCACCCCTCAGTTTTGGCTGCACTGACTAAAATTAGAGAAAGAATTAAATAAATGGATTTTGAAAGAGGAAATGGAAAAATGTCTCTAAAATAATTAGTTATGAAAGCTCAACTTAATGCATTTTTGGTCTATCTGGTACTACCTGTTTATGAAAAGAAACTAATTTTTCCCAACAATTACTTATATTTTTAACCATATTGTGTATTTTTTACTTTATGTGATGCTAAATTATCAGCAATTTATATTTTGGGTTGTTTGTGATAAAAGTTGTGCTGCTGATTATCCAGCATTTTTTAAGTAAAATGTCATTGCAATTAGTATGCCTTTGTGGATTACATATAGGAAAGTATATATTATATTTTAGTTGCTGGCTTTTATTTTTTAATCTTCTGTATCTGAAAAAAGGGTTTTAACTGAATTGACTATCAGGACAACATTGTAAAACTTTAACTTGGAACAATATAATATGGAGTTGAATTCTGAGGAAGATCAAAACTAACCCAAAACCATTGTGTAAATTAAGAAGTATATGTTTAAAAATGTTGTATATATATCATAATTATTTTTATAACAAAAACTAGACAAAATGAAAAATGTTTTTTTCAATTTTATCATTTTATTTATTTATAGCTTATCAATTTTATATCTCAAATATTTTTTAGCTGGTTTTCCAAGTTCTTCCAAAATTTTATTGAAAAAAATATTTTCTATCATTATAAGAACTTTCAATTAAACTCAATATACCTGTTAAAACTATTCATGTTACTCACTTACACAAACTGGAAAAGATATTAAAGCTAAGCAAATGGCTCCCTCATGAACTTATTGAATCTAACATACTTCAAAGTTCGTCCCTCTTTTCATCATTGTTTTCCAACTAAAAAACTTTCTGTATTATCTGTTGTAATGTGATAAAAAAAAATGGATGAGGCTCTTGGTGATGGCCATGTATTCCAAATCTGTTAACTTTAAGGTACTGTCCAGTGCTTGCATGTACCTCTATGTATGTATGTGAGTATGGTGATCATTGGCTGGTATTGTCCACCCTATGTTTCTTTCATGTCCAGATCATTTATGCTTCTGTCTATTTGCAAAAATTGAAACATGTGCAAGAATCTTATGGCAGAAACAGTCAACATTAGCAAACAGGAAAAAGGTTGTTCTTGCAAGACTGTAAGCTGCAACTTAGAATGAAAACTTCCTCATCCTCCTTATTTCCTTGACATTCCCCTAAGTGATTATCACTTATACAATGTGCTGAACAATCTCATGCAAAAGAGGGTTGTGATGCTAAAGAAATTGAAACTAAAATGCTCCTTTTTTTTTAACTTTGAACTCCATCCATTATATTGCAAGATATATGTGAATATGTTGGCTGCCATATGTAATGTTGCTTATCTTGGTGAATAAAGTTTATTTTATCTTATCAATACTGCTCCTGGAATTTTGTTACACAACGATAAAACTTTTCTGTTTGCCAGATACTTCATATAAATTAGTTGGAAACAAAATAAATTATATAATATCTGAAAATTCAATATAGTTAAAGAATAATAATGTATTGGTGGGACTCTTTTCATCGATCTTATACATTTTTGAATTCTGTTATATTGAACAAGTCAAACACATTCACTGAAGAGGTCAAAACAATATTTTTCCAAAAATTGTAATTTCTTTTCTCTTTCTTTTTTTTTTTTTAAAAAAAAATCTGTTGGGATATTCTGCTTAAGACATTAAAAGTTTAAAATCGGGTAGAATGAGGTGGGGAGCTCACATTCTAAAAATGAGTGCTAAAAGAACATTTTTTAAAGTCTTTTATGCTACTCTTTTTTATGGAAGATCTATACCATGCTCCAAGCCCAATTTTTTCCTAGTTCCATTGTCTTGGGTCACTTACTTTGTTTATAAAGTCTGATAGGCCCTCAATGGAGTTTAGGTGTAACTCTTTAGCATATGGATTACCTAGAGTAGTGAATCTTGTAAGGGCAAGAGCATCACACTCATATAGGATATGATGAGTTGATTCTACCCCTGCATGGCATTTCCTACAAATTGGTTCTTGTTTAAAAAGCCCCATTGTATGAAGGTGTTTCCTGAAATGATAGTGCCCAGTAATGAAGCCTACAATTGCTTGAGTCTTTAATATTGGGAGTCTAAGAATTTCAGATGCAATTTTCTCAGATGAATTGAAAATCATGCGTTTTGCATGTTTCTGTCCTGGAGAGTCATGCTAAACTTTGTTCATCTCCTGTTTTTCCCATTTTTGAATGGCCTTCCTTGTAGTCTTCATGTTGATCCCACAAAAGGGTTCCATTCCTATTGGATTGAAAGAGAATCCCTGTTTTGCAAGTTCATCAGCTCTTTCATTACCTTCTATTCCTATATGCCCTGGCACACAAATAAGAATAGACCAGTGTCTTAGTGTGAGTTTCATTTCTATTGCTTTTTTATTCTAGATTTATTCTTTTAATAAAAAGCATTTACTAAAGTAGATTTCTAATTATCCAGTGAGCGGTAAAACTACTAAATTATATCCTGAAGTTGTGTTAATTTTTTACATTAGGAAAATTTTTTATTTTATATTTCAAATCAGGTCTTATTTGTATAAAATATTTCCCATATGTTTAATTAGGCTGACATATTATCTTTAAAAGAAAAATGATTATGTTTTATTCTTAAAAAAATTGTATCTAGTTAAAAAAATTTTTTTTTCTATTTTGTCTAAACCTAGTGGAGTTTAAGGAAATAAAGGAAAAGCATAAGCATAAAACAATTATAAATGAATTAGAGGATCTAGAATTTTTTTCCTTTATGCTAAACTAAATTGTACATTTAAAAAAAGTTGGCAAAAATTCTAGTTCAGAACATTACAGTTATTTATTCTCTTAAAATTGTCATTTAGAGTAATAAATTATTCTAACTTGATTTGATTTTCCAATCTTGTTATTGTTTCTTCCATTATTTGAAATTAAATACCATTATGTTGATTTTATTCATAATCATTATCAGGTTGTACTTGATGTTGGTGCAGGCTCTGGTATTTTATCCTTTTTTGCTGCTCAAGCAGGTGCTAGAAAAGTATATGCAGTAGAAGCTAGTTCAATGGCAAAGCATGCTGAAGTAAGTAATTTTATATTTCATTTAATCGTAAAGAAAGAGCAGTTTTTCTATGTAAATTACTTTTATTCTGTTCCATATTTTGCACAATTCATAAAAAAAACTATTAAATGTTTATATTTGATTTTAACATTTATGAAATTGTTTTTAACATGATAGAAGAACATGTATTATGTTGGTTACATACAAATATGATTATAATCCCTTCCTCATTTTTTATTCTTGCTTATACATGTCATTGCAAGTAAGAAAAAAAAATAATAGGTAAATTAAGCTTTGCATGTGATTTTGAAAGATAAAAAAAATAATCTAAAATATTTAATTGTACAAATATAATAATAATTTCTGTGATGCGAATGCTGTGCCAGACTGTTACAAAACATTTATTTTGAGTATATTTATTTAGTGTACTCTAAACAGAAACTAAAAAATCTTGCTTAAATCAATCTTTTTTTTTTTTATTTATTTATTTATTTTTTTATTCTAATCATTAAAAATTGGCTTCAACACACAATTTCCAATTATGCTATTTTTTCTGCCATGAATTATTTCAATAAAATTATCAATTTCTTTCTGCTGATTTAACTAATAATTTTTATTAGTTAAATCAGCAGAAAGAAATAATAATTTAACTTAAACTATATCTTCTGAAACTGTAAGGTGAAATAAATTAATTTCTTTAAAGAAATGCTGGTGAAAAATTCTTGTCAAATTGCATTCGAGTTATCCAAATAAATTGTATATTTATTGCTTACATTTTACAATCAAAGTGCCCTCATTTCATTTTCATTAGTTAAGCATTTTATTTAATCTTCCATTTTACTTCATGTTAAATTTTTGTTTCTTTCACATTGATAATTTCTATGATATAAATTGCAATATTGTTTTAATATTAAAATAAAAATCTTTATGAATGATTTTCATTCATATATTTTATTATAATATAAGAAATTTAATTTTGTACAAAAATTGTTGATTCTAATTTTTTTATTCATATTTTAATTATTTTTTTCATCAATGGTTTGACTAAATATTGTAAATATTATCTTTAAATGTACTTTACTTCGTGCTAATAATAAATTTTTTTAATAACTAAAATGTTTTTACAATCGCAAATCCTAACTTATGAATCAAACATTTACTGTTTTTAAATCAACTCCAGATTGAATTTTTTTTAATGTCATATTGAAGATAATTCTAATATAATCTGTATATATTACCTATTATTTCTTTTCCTTTCACCATTTACTTATTAATCCTGATTTTAAGAAAAAATTCCCATTATAAATTCACAAATTTCATTGTATTGAATAAATATTTTTCAGTAAACTTCTTTTAATAAATATTTTTTTCATGATTTTGTTGTAGACCTTGGTGTACCATAATAAATTGTCTGGAAGAGTTATTGTAATTCCTGGGAAAATTGAAGAAATAAACCTCCCTGAAATGGTTGATGTAATCATTTCCGAACCGATGGGTTACATGCTTTTTAATGAAAGAATGCTGGAAACATACTTACATGCAAAAAAGTGGCTAGTCCCTAATGGTATGACATGATTGTAAAATATTTTTCTTTTTATGTGTCTTGTATAATATAGTTTGAATGTTTTTTAATTTAATTTTATTATACATAGAAAAACATGAAAATGGCTTAAAATATTTAATTTTAAATGCTGTGAAACCTTGGAAAAGGTGTTTAAAGTCCTTGAATTTTAAGATTTTCTTTAAAAGTTGAAATAATTATTTTAATTTTTTTATTTGGAATTGACATTTTCTTGACTTAAATTTAATGTTTATAGAGATCTCTAGTTAATAATTAAGTAGCATTTTGTTGTCTGCTGGTCTTATGATCGCATTCTTTTGAATTCTTTGTTATGTTGTCAATTCAATGGATGAAAAATTATAATAAATTTTCCTTAATAAATATGATGGAAAGTAAATGGCATCTGTATTAATGCTTGGCTAAGAAATCATGAATAGGAAACATAGCTGCAAAGAAACCTGTCACATGGTACTCTTAAATATTTCAGATTCTGATTAATGTTTTACCAAGAAAATATTTGTTAAAAGTTCTTTAGAAATTACACATCAAATGCTGCAGTCAATGGGGTTATTTATCAGATCTTGAAATTTACACATTACCATCATTGAATAATAGTTAAATGAAAATTGAATCCTGATGGTGCAATGGTAATATTTCATGCTCCGAATGTATAAGTCCAAGTTCTATACTGTGGCTGGGTAAGGTTTACTCATCCTTTCAGTGTTAAAACTGAATGCCAAGAATGCTTGGGAACTTAGCACAGAAGATTTTACATTAAGCTGATTGCCTAACTGAGACATGTGCTTTGCACCCCAGAGCCCTCTGTCAAAAAAATGGATATGGGCATTGTAAGTCTCTCCCCCACCCCTGATGGGCTGTTGTGCCACAGACTTCAGTATTTAAAAATTATGTTTGATACTAAAATTTATTGAAAATTGGGTTCTCATTGTATTAAATTAGAAATTGAAAAAATATTTCATTGAAATTCTATTAATAGTTTCTAACAAGTCAAAACTTTTGTGTGAGAAAAATAAAATAACAACAGTATTTGAAGTAGTGCCTTATTTGCAAAAATTCTTCCAAGACAATTTAAATGAGAATTTTGTTTTGTGCTAATTGAGGAAAATATCACTATGAAAGAAGAGAAACAAATTATTGTTCTTTTCTGGTTTTGACACCAATATATAGTCAATATTCTTTATTTGAATTCTACATATTTGGAAAATAATCAGTTGTATTACTTATTTGAAGAATTTTTCTTTAGTAAATCACAAATTTTCCAGTCTCACATATATCGATCAATAGGATCAATGTAAATTGGAAGTTTTATAATATGTTACAAAGTTATTAGATGTGAATTGCCTAATGTTAATAAACTTAATATTAGTAATTATGGTTTTATACACAATACCTTCATAATTCTGCATTGCAAGTAAGGGATTTAGAGTATATTCTTTAACTGTATTATTTAAAAACTCATGTTAGCAAGGATTTCTTAAGGATCTGATGGAGAATTTTCAGGAAAAAATTGTGCAGTACAAGTTGCTTTAAAATGCATCGCTAATAAAATTGCTTGAATATATATTCTTCCCAGGAGAAAGTAATTAATTGAATTGTATGTCATGTTTCTGTTAAAAAAGGTATGACTGATATTCTACTTTCAATTTAGCTGAATGTTTTCTACCAAATAGCAAAAGTTGCTATGTCCCTATATATAGCCATCAAATTCCATTAAAATCTCCTTACATATATATTTAAATAAATTAATATTTTTGAAATACTCATATTTCTAGAATTTTCACTTGCAAGTTTGAAATTAGTGAGTTTTTCTAAAGCAGTGAATGTTTGCAAGTATGCAAATATATAGAATATATTTAAAAGTTATTACATCATTGGTAAACAATAGTTGAAAGGCATTATCAACAATGAACTTGAACTTGATAATGATATCAAAACTGATGAAATCTGCAGAACTTGCTAAAAGTGCTAAGGAAATTAAAAATGTCATTTCTGTATTCAAATCTATTACTTTAAAGAAATTTCCTAAAATGGAAAATATTTTTTAAAAATTACTGAAGTAATGGAAAATTTATGAAATTTTATTTTTAATTAACTTTTGCATTTTTATATGTAATAATTTGTTAGTGTAAATATTGGTTTAATGAAACTTTCATAATTTAAATTATGATGCAAGAAAAAAAATATAAATTATTTTGCTATGTTATTTAAGGATACAGTTTTACTTAAAAATTCTTTCTTAAAATTATTTTTTATATTATTATTAGCCAATTGTACTGCTAATTTAAAAAGTAAATACATTTTATTACCTTTTTTTGTGAAAACAAAGTTATAAAGAAAGCAAAAATGCAATTCACATCTACATTTCTTTCGACATTTTAAAAAGAATGTCCTATTTTATTGTTTGATTGTTCATTGTTAATTTTGTAACATATATTATACAGCAATGAGTATTATAGAATTTTTAGTTTTATATTCATTTTTTATGACCACTTAAGATGTTTTATCCTATGCATGATAAATTAATTTCATGTTTGTTGGTTAACATAATGTCTATATTGTTTTTAATTTTAATGAATTTTGTTGATATTGAAAATTGTAAGCTATAAGCAAATTTCCATTAGTATTTACTGGACATAATGTACAATTTATTTTATGTACTGTTTATATTAACAATTCACTTCAATGTAAATTGTTATCCCTATTTTATTGCTAGAATAATTTTATTTAACTGAACAAATTTCTCATCATATTTTTAGTTAAAAAGTTTCATTGCTAATTTGTAAAATATAAAATAAACTCATATATTTTTAATCTTGGCTTGTTTCCATTAGAGTCTTTGAAAATTTTTGTCTTATGCTAATTCTATCAAAGTATAATTTTTTTTTCTACAAGAAATTGCCAATAAGGCTTGAGCCAAAAGTAAATTTCACTTGTTATTCTTATATTTAAAAAAGTACTTAAACATTTTAAAATTATTCACATCTTTTTTTTTATTTCAGGTAAAATGTTCCCTTCACGAGGTGACTTACATATAGCACCTTTTAGTGATGCTGCCTTGTATATGGAACAATTAAATAAAGCTAACTTTTGGTTAGTTAGTATTTGTGTTTAATTCATTTTTATTCATTTATAGTTGTTTTGAATTTAGCTGAATTTTGAAATAATATTTACAGGTATCAACAATCATTCCATGGCGTAGATCTGGCTAGTTTGCGCGATGCTGCTGTTAAAGAGTATTTTAGGCAACCAATAGTAGTATGTATCCAGTCATACCTTTTGTGTTATTCTTGCTCATACCATATCTTATGAATTTTTTTCATTGTAAAAAAGTTTCTCAACAATATGTGCCATGCAATTTTTGATATATCAGTGTATTTTAATTTAATGGTCATTTATCTTTCTGTTAAATTTATTATTAATACATGTTTTACTTACATAGGATACTTTTGATATCAATATTTGTATGGCTAAATCTCTTCGCCACACTGTGGACTTCCAGACAGCTCAAGAAACTGATTTGCACAAAATTGAAATTCCTTTGTCATTCACATTGAATCAAACTGGGGAAATACATGGTTTAGCTTTTTGGTTTGATGTTGCCTTTTTTGGCTCTACGTAAGTTTTGCTTTAAGATAAATTAGAATTGACAAATGTTTCATTATAATCATTAATTTATGTTTTGAATATTGTATGAATAATTTTTTTATTTTTAACTATCCTAAACCAGGCTTCATGCAATTCCTAACATAGAAATCAATTATTTTTTTTATAGAGCCCTAGGAATTCCTAAGGTGTTAACTTTTGGAAAATATTGAATGACTTTATGGAATTTTTAAATTTCTTTAAACATTGATCCTTTATTAGAAAAATTATATTAATTTTATTAATCTTTCAAAATTTTCATTTAAAATTGACCAAAAATAAAAATTTGTGTTATCTCTACTAAATATAAGGTGCTTGGTTATTACTTAATATGGTTTGGATATTTACAGTTCTCATATTGCCCAATGTATGGTCCCCCCACCCCTCTCAGGAGTTTACTTCCTTTATGTAAACACATATGTCACAATCCCAAAATATCCCAATGATCAATCCTCTTTTTTCTTTTTTTCTCTCTCTCTTCTGCTTTTTTGTCCTTTTCTCCCTCATTGTGATTGCCTCTGATGAAGTTGAGGGCCCTTGAGTAGCTGTTGCCACTCTGTTGCTATTAGTTTCTCATTGGGACTAAATCACCCTTCCATTTGATGTCAGTGAAGATCTGTGTCCCTGGAAAAGAAAAGAGGATCTTGGTAACTGATGTCCCCAGAGACCAACACATTACTTTGGCCTCTGTTTCAGGTAAACAAAAGGTGTGTTGTGGACTTCAGCAACACATAGACAGGTGAGATTTTGGAAAATTTGCGAACTCAAAAGGTCTGTGAAGTTGAACACATTAGAATCAGAACATGTATGTTTATTGACACCAAACATCTCATTCTGATATTTGTGATCCCAGACCTTCCTGACAAAATTAAAGTTGCTTACTTGATCTTACCCATCTGACAACATATTCTAAAACCTTTGCAATGTTTCCAATACCAGCATTTTGGATGCTCAAGAAGTGATTGCAGGGACAAACTTACCTGCTCAGTAGTTGGCCACAATAGTTTAAACTGCTCAGCGAAGGAGTTGTGTGTCAATTGTCATAATGATCATCCTTCCTATTCTTGAACATATCCTCAATCAGCTTATATAAAAGAAATCACCAGGATAAAAGTGAAAAATAACTGTTCCTATCCTGAGGCTAGGAAAATTGTTGCCTCTTAATATGCCACAGTCTAGAGTGAGTTATGCAGCTGCCACAAAAAAAGTCACCAAATATTCTAGCCCACAAATGGATACCCTGCAACTTCTTGTTGTTAGATTACCCCAAATAACTTTTGAAAAACTAAAATCATCACCGACTTTAATTCGAAGAGCTCCTTTGGCAAAATCAAGAGTCATTAAGGTCTACAAATTAAAATCTGCCAAGTAAGTCCTCCATTTATCCACCTGTAGAGCCATGTTGTCCCTGGAGGCTGATGCTGTCTTCTTCCATCCCTTGAACGATAATCTTCCGCTTGAGGAATTGTTTGAAGACTCGCCTTCCAGTTCCAGAGGAGGAGTTTTTCTATTTAAACAATAATTTCCTTTGTTTATTGGAACTGCCATAGTTTGTGTTTTCATCTTTATGATATCAAGTCTCTTACATCAACTTGTTCCACATGTATAGCACTTCAGAAAACTTTCCTGAAGTGTACCAATAATATTTATATGTGTGAGTTCAAATGCTTTAGACTGGTGATGATGGTACAGTGTCTGGAGGTGTTTATATATTAGCATCTAATTATTTCCCCAGCACAGCCCATCCGATTAATACTATTCTACAGACTGGGGCTATAAGAATATGTATTCTTATAGCCACAGCAAATTCAATCTAATTTGTATTTACCACCACATGATGTCAATCACCAAGAAGAACTTGATGGTTTAGTTCTAGCAATTCCATTTTTAATGCTCGGCAACTTAAAAGGCCATAATACTTAGTGGGGAAGTGATGGCATAAACTTTCATGGTTGTCACATAGAGCAGTTTGTTTCTGATAACAGCCTCTGTCTGATGAATACAAACTAGAAAACATACTTTCACACACACACACACATTTAGAAAGTATTGTTCATTAATTTTAATATTTTTAATAGTATTAAAAAAATTTTTATAATTGTACATAAAAAATTTATATTTTTATGTCTTGCATGTGATGCAAATTTAATTCATATTTCATAATTTATTTAACTTTCTACTTACGCTATGTATAAATTCAGATTTATAATGATTTTGTTTTATCTAATATTTTTAATTAAAAGGAAAATATAAATATTTAAATGTGACTTCACATAATGTTTAGAGAATTGTAACTTTAATATGTGTGGGCTAAAAAGGCAAATTTTATTCCTTTCAAGTTATTTATTTTTAAAATTATTAAAAATTTGCTGAAAAAATAATTAAATTGAGTTTCAAATGAATGTTCTTCAAAATCAAACTCTAGTATATCAATTTTATAAATTAGTTTGAACTTTGAAATAAAGCCTGTAACTTTTATTTACTTCACTTTTAAATTTATTATTTCTTATTAAACTGAAGACTCTCTTTTCATAAATTTACTATCAAATTCACACTTGCCTTAAGATGTTTGAAGTTAATAATATTTAATTGAAATGTGTATTTTAATTATATCAGGTTTTTTTTTTCTCCATCTAAACCATTTTTGTTCCTGTGTTATTTTTAAAATAGTAAAGTTTGATCTTGAAATTTTATTTTCCTAATTTTATAAAGTTTATCATATTAAATTATATCATCTTGTTATATATTAATACATTACTTTAGTAATAATTTAAATACTTTTACTGAGTTTAATTTTTGTAAATTAAGAAAAAAGGTAGAAACATTGGTTATGAATTTTATTTTGTTACCAGTTATTTATCACTGCCAGCTGTTATTTATTGCTCAAATTATACTAAATAATGATTTTAAGTCCTACCTTTCTTGCATACATTTTTTCCTCTAATGGTTTTCAATAATAATAGATTTTCTTTTCAGCAATATTGTTTTAAAAATGTTAATAGAATTCAAAAGTATGAGGCAGAGACCCGTTTTGGATATTGGAAATAAACATTTAAAAATGCATTTCATCAATAGTAGTTAATAAAATATTCTTAAGTTCATTAATTTCAAATGAAGAAAAATTATTTTATTAAAACTACTGAACTTAAAATATTTATGCTATAATATGTGCATTTCTTCTGAAAATAAAATTGCTTAATTAGTTTGTATTAATTTTAAAATATGTTTTCTTGATACAGGCAAACTGTCTGGCTATCCACTGCGCCTACTCAGCCGCTAACACATTGGTATCAAGTAAGATGTCTGCTTGAAACTCCTCTATTCGCACCACGGGGACAAACAGTCTCTGGTAAAGTGGTCCTTAATTCAAATAAAAGGTAAGCAAAATCCTGTAGATCTGTAGTCAGGGAAAAAATTTTATGCTTTCCTTCAAAATTTAATTGGTTTTTATTTACCATTAGCAAATAAATATAGAAAATAGTTTTCTATTTTTCTTTTTTATTATTTTTAACAAACAAAATCATTAAAACGAATAATTTTAAAAGTGATATATTTATATATAAATCTAATGTGGTGTTCCCCCCCCCCCCATATTTGTGGGTTTCTTTTTCCCTAGACAACTTTCTAATTAAATTTTATTTGTTTTGTTTTGCTAACATCAATTTACATTACTTAAACACATATAATCTCTTTTGAGTTTTATAACTTTAAGATATCTATATTTCCTATATTATTAATTATTTGATGAAAAATATGTTTGAATTGTAAAATTTTATACCCTGTGATAAAATTACATCATTATTATTAAAATAGTCTAAAAATGTGAAAGCGTTTTTACTTTCTTGAACATGATTTGTTAGTGATCACTTATGTTGCAATATATTTCTAAAGATATATAAGAAAGAGAAGAAAGCAGATTTTAGAGAAATAAATAAATGATTCTTGTGCTAGTTTCTTTGACTCATTTCTTATTTTTCTAAAGCTTGTGTCCATCAATTTTTGATTTTATCTATATTGACTATTGAAAAAAAAATTTAGGTTAATAAAAATTAGCGAATCACTTCGAATAAATATGTCCCTAAAAAGTTTGCAACAAGTGTTCATAAGGATTAAAAATGGAATCCATTTTCATTCATGTAAATATTCAGTTCCTAAAATTTTGTATTGTTAAAATATTACTCAAAAATTGTTTAATTGAAAAATTAACATTTATTTTTCAAATTGAATATATTCAGGAAAGAGATTAGAATGAAACTAAATAAAGTTGATGCATAGTTATAATTTGATAGTTACATTTATTTGAAAGCAAAATTTATATATAAGAAAATTGTTATAACAACTTACTGTTTTTCCATCAGAATTAGAATTTCATAAATAAAATTTATATATATTTGCAAATTTCTTTGAAATTTTAATCTTTTGATTAATTATAATAAAATTTTATTTTTGAGGAATCCATTCAATTTTATTATAATAAGTTAATGATTAATTCTAAAATAAAATAAACATATAAACTCTAATAAGTATCCAGTTATAAACTTTGATGTACTCATATTGTGTTTTTAAATTAAAAGCAAAACTTGCAATTACCTCATGCAATTTAGAAAATATTTATTATTAAAAGATTATCTATGAATTAGAATTTGTAATATTTATTTTTATTGCATTTAAATTAACCACTGGAGATTATTTAAAAATTTAAAATGTTTATAAAAAAGTTTGCTGTGTTGATATGTTGTCTTCTGAAATGAATATAAGCAACATTTTTTTTATTCTTTCTTCAATTTGTATTCCTAAACATTTTTTATTATTTTTAAATAATTTCCTTAGTGTATACAAATGTCCTTATTTATTACTATTGTATTAATTTACTTCCTGAAATATACACCCATATTTTTCACTTGGTTCCCCCCCCCCCCTGCTTCATTTTGTTTACTATAATTAATATTGATAGGTAACAAAATGTAATGTAAATGTATGTTTTTTGTACTGATTTGAGGGATCAATTAAATTGCAATGTTTCAATCATTTAAATGTTAGCAAGTATGTAGATGGAATTTATTTAAATTGTAAATATTTTTAATATGAAGGGCAAAGAAATTAATTTAAAAAGCACCATTCTATAAATCAATATATTTATTTTTAGGCCTTTGGATTAGGACAAATCACTTATCAATTTATTTATGTAAAATGCTGAATGAAAGGAGTCATTGCTTAATACATCTACCATTAACTTATTGAAATGGAATAGTTTTGAAAGAATTTTGTGTCTTCATAGAAGATTTTAAATAATAGAAATATCTGTTAAGTTGAAATTGTATTGAAAATTATTTTGATCTTGTTGAAGTTTTTGACATTTTAGGCAAGTTATTCACATATGAATAAAACATACCAAAACAAGTTTATATCTTCTAGTTATCTTTTTCTTGCTTTTTGTATCATAATTTTCCAGTCAGTTAATTATCAGTTTTCTCCCAATCAGCTGTATAAATTTTCACTAATGAGGAAGTCAACTTATGCTAATAAATTATAATATTTTATTAATTGTATTAATTACAATTGAAATGAATAAAACTTTACATAGATTTTTCTTTACTTTGTGTAATTTTATAATTGCTTAAAAAAAGTTCCCCAATTGAGTTTTGCTACAATATATTTTAACATTTTCACACACATGTGTGTGTATATATATATAATTTGGCTTTTACATTGCTATTATATTTATTATTGCTTTGTTACTAATACTTATCAAATTATTAAGTATATAAGAATTAATAATAGGCATTAATAATTTGTTTTATATAGGCAAAGTTATGATGTTGACATGGACTTAGCAATTGATGGAAGTAATTTACGGGCATTTAATACTTTAGACCTCAAAAATCCTTTTTTCCGTTATACTGGACAACCTCCACAGCCTCCACCTGGTTGTAATGAAACATCTCCTAGTGAAGGTTATTGGCAAACTCTTGATGCTCAACAAACAGGTAAGAGTATATATTATATTTTAGATTTGTAAATTATCTTTTCTTAAATATTAAAAATTTATACATGTAGTTTGAAACATCTTTTAAGTCAGAATTATATTTCATTCAGTAATAAATCATTTTCTATTTATTTTTCCATTAGTTACACTTTTATATTGTATGGAATATATATTTATGTTGATATGCATATACACATATCTCAAAAATGTTAATGTTTGTTACTTAAAATATCGATAAAAAATATTCTCTTTAATTCTGATTAGACCTAGATATGGTTATCAATTATGCTCTCAAAATGCAATTATACTAATTTTTAACAAAATAATTTGATATAGATATTGAATATGATAGGCTTACAAGTATATTGCAATTTATTTATTTATTTTTTTGTGCCAAAAATTGAATTATTACATTAGATTTCATATTAAAATTTTAGTATTATTTTTATGTAGTTATTATAAAATTAATTTAATGTGGATATAATGTGTAATACTTTTTTGTTCGTATAAAAATTAAAGTAAATGACGTTTATAATTTATCTATAAAGTTTCAAAAAGGAGTTTTCTGAATTGTTGATATTTAATATGACTGAAAAACTAAGCTAAAGCTATTTTATTTAAAGCATTTAGTTTTATTTTGGGATAATTGGGACATAGTTGAACAATCTGTTATCTGAATAAATTAATTCTTGTAATGAATTACATTATTCAAATTTAAACAAGCTTTCATTGAATACATAATTTCTCTGTTCTTTTCAGCCAGTAATGCTAATTTAATGGTAAATGGTATAACATTGATGAATGGAGACACTGTGATGGATGCTCACCCAGTTCAACATCACTTAGCACACAATTCCATGGGAACTCATCAAACTAATGCAATTATTCCAATTGGTAAATATAGTAATCAAAATTTATTACTGTGCCTCTGTGTGTTTAATCAATTTTCGAACATATTTAAATATTTTATAAATTTTAATTATTGTTTTATAGGTAACCAACAAAATTCTGGGAGCAGTCCAAATAGTAGAACATCTTCTAGAGTACAATCAAGTGTTCCAACTAGCTCTATTGGAGGAGGAATTTCACCTTCTTTATTTACACAGGTATTAAAATATTCTACATAAAACATTTTATACCAGCATTATAACATTATGTAAAAGTAAAACAGTTCGAATTATTTACTATATTTCAATACATAATCCTTAACTGTTTGGATATTTTACTAACAGTGTCTTTCAAGATTAATTTTGCATGGTTTTATTTTATAGCTGTGAGAAAAAATAGGCCCTCATCCTCACAAAAAACTACTAGTAAAATTTTTTTTTCCCAGTCTGAAATGATAAATTTAATCACACACTTTATAATCTTATAAATATTTTGTAAATAGCTTTGTATTTAAAAGAGGGAAGAAACTAAGTGAAAATTGTAATACTAAACCAGAGATGGCAAACTTTTTCAGTCATGGGCCAAAACAAATTTTTTCTTATATTTTTAAAATTATATGCAAATATTACTATTTAAATTTATTAATGAGAGGGATAAAATTATGATTTTATTTTTAAAAGTTCTATATTGAAATTCAAAGGGGGTGCTCTGATTCTAAGAAAATTAGCTAAATGCTCATCTGTCAGTCTACTTTTTGGAGTTGATTCTTTCTAAAGTCCATAGCTGAGAATAATAGTTCATATATATGAGCTGAAGCAAACATAACACTGATGTTTTGGAATGAGATATTAAATTTGGAAAATTTACTTTTGAAAATGATTGTAAGACTCTTATTTTGTCATATTTAGAAAAAAATGTTTGATATGATTGTTAGGTTGAAACTTAATCCCAGCTGCAAATCTAACCATACTGCTTTACAATTTACATTGAAAGGCATGGTAAAAGCATCCAATTCTGTTTCAATGTCAATGACATCTTGAAATCTGCATTCAAACTTAAAATGAAGTTTTGTTTAAACTATCTTTTTAATTTTTTAGCTTCTCTTCATTTACTCAGGGTATTGAATTTCTCCTTGGATAATTAGACAAGTCATTCTTAGCTAGATTAACATTAGATAATTAAAAACCAGATTAAGTTTTAGTTTAAAAGCTTAGAAATGGGCCTAGATATCATTGATAAATTTATTTTTTCCCTTGCATCTTGGCATACAAGTTACTTATATGACAAAGAAGGACTTAAGAGAAATGCAATGTGTAAAAGCCTTTCAGTAGGCACACAAGATCAAATGATATTTAAAGCTTCATAACTGATTCAAGCATAGGTTTCATGTTCAATGTAGAAAAACAAGTGTTGTTCTCGTGATAGTTTTGATCAGAATCCAAGGAATCTGGTTTTTTTCTCCCCACTATCATATTTGGTGCTACATCAGTCTTATAATATGTATGTTTATTATAGGCACTTACAAAGTTAAAAGTCCATCTTTAAAGAACACATGCATTCGTTTCTTCGGAAATTTCAAAATTCTCATTAATACTTATAAATAATGCTAGTTGAGCACTATCATTTATATCAGTGCTTTTATCTATAGCTATGGATCCAAATTTAAACTAACCATTCTTTTACTCTAATTGTGATGTCAAATTTTTAATGGTGGTTTCTATTCCAGAAGTCCTCATTTTTTGAGATAAGCTTACAGTCTTAAAATTATTTTTCTTATCTGGACATAAAACATCACAAATTTGGAGCACGCATTGTTTAATTAACTCCCCATTACTGAAGACTTCGTTGTTTTTAGTAATTTTGCATGCTACAATGTAACTTGCATGTGTAGCTTCTTGGATACTGTTTATCATCTTTAAAGAATTTCGTCATCATAATAATATTTTATAAGTATTTTTTAAATTTCTTTCATATTTATTTACTGCTCTAGATTGGAACTAGATTTATGCTTAGATATGAAATAATGGGGGGATGTTATATTCTTTGAAGACTGCTACTACTTCATTGCAGATGACACACTGGTTTATCATTTACAATTGCAAAAAATATTTCCTGCTCCATTCATCATTAAAAGCATGACACTTTGAATCAACTTTATATTTTTAATAGCAATTTTGGGTTGAAACATTTTACGAATAACCTAAACAAGTTCTAGTTACTTAAGGTTTTTAATAATTTCACAACTATTCACAATGATGTTATGTCCTCTATCTTTCCATAAGCAATTTATATTAGAACTTACGCCAGAAGAAGCTGCTGGCTGGGGCTTAAAATATGCATTTTGCCACATGTAAAGTCTGATTCATATATATTATGCTTTCATGTTTACTGCCCAAGAAAGATAATGCTTATTGATGCCAATCTGCAGCTGTAACTAAGAATAACTTCCGATTTTAACACTTTACTGATTGAAAGCTATCTGGGCTTGCTATTTCTGTCAATTTGTGTTTTGTAGAATAAAAATAGAGAAAGTAAAAAGATCATCAGTCCTTTGCTAAAAAGGAAGAAAAAGTATTTAAACTAAGTAGAAAAAGAGAGATGGATGTATAAATAGATAATATTCTGGCAAATTAAAAATATATCCACAGGCTAGGTTGAACTTTCTGGCGGGCTGGAGTTAACCCATCCCTGTACTAAACAAAAAAACAGGAAATAAACCTAAGTTTGTAAATAAAAAAGGGGGAATATAGGTAAAATTCTATATGCATCTATGATATGATGGAAAGATTACTGTTTTTGTAAATTTTTTATCTCTTAATTTTTTTAAAGATATGGTAATATTCTTAAATTTTTCTTAACTTTTCCAATCGGACTCTGGAAAGCTAATACCTTGTTTTTTAACCAGCAATAACTAAAAACATCTTTAAACATCTGATTCAAAGAAATGTTTAATTCACTTGACATCTGCGACATGAAATTTGTCAATCTGGCAGATAAATGGTGAGTGCTCTGGCCTTCAGTTCAACTGTTTTTGGTTTGAACCCCACTTTTGTTGCTGATGTTTGTTCTAGATTCAAAACTAACTTTTTACACACATTAGTGTTGAAAATCAAAAATTAGAATGATAAACAAATCAACCAGTATGAGATAATTCAGCATTTTTAGCATCTATTAGGGCTCATACATCTGTAAAATTAAGAAAACTCTTGCAGTTCAATTATTTAATTCAAGACATTTGGTAACTCTTGGAATATTGAGCTCATGTGGAAATTTCTGAATTGTTTTTAGAATTTTCATCCTTTTGAAACATTTTTTTGTTGAGAATATATTGCATATTTTTTCTTTTTAATTCTTAAAGTTTTCATTAAATAGGTAGAAAAAATGTGAGTTTTCAATGCTCCTAGAGTAATTTAGATGATAGCACAATTAAGACATTGAATTGTATTTTATTCACATCCTAGGTTAAAATAAAGATCCTATTCATCCAAATTCTATGAAGATTCAGTTCTTTCAGAACTGGATGATATTTAGTTTTATGCATGTATGAAGTGGTCATACTTAAAATCAGTTTGCTGTTATGAGTTAATGTCTTTAATAGTTTCTTGTTTGTACTGTTTTTTAATAGTTTAGTAAATTTATTTATATTTTTGAAAAATTTGTGAGTTGATATTTATTTTTTATACCTACTAAGTTAAAAATTGCAATTTTTTTCAGTAGTTAGGAGGCAATTTAACTGTATATCTATGAGAATAAGCTTAAACTGCAATAAATGATTTAACATACTTAGTGTAAACTATTTGTTCATTGATCAGTAGATTCAGGAAAAATCATACAAATATTGGTTTTTGGGTGGTGTAGGAAAAATACATGCCATACCCATTGATCAGTTTGGTGTAGATTCTGCATTTCAGATATGGGAAAATTGGCTTCTAAATCTCATATGGATGAGAAAAAGAAAAAAAAAAAATACTTATAACATACTGCATTTGGACGGAAAAAAAATTGAAGGATCATGAATGAACAGCATTTGAAATTAGGAACAGGTGGATTGCTTTTAATTCTCAATAGATGGTATGAATGTTTATTAATCTGTTTTCACAAAAATAGCAGGAACTTTTGAATATTATACATGTTAACAGCTGCAACCTATATATTCTGCATGTCATTTACAACCACGTATGTGCCTCTTTCCTGATGTTTAACATGCAACAAATGCTGCTTATAAATTGTTTAACAACTCATCCATTCATAGGGATGGCTTTGCTAACCATAGGTCACATTTTAAAAGAAATTTTAAATTTTGTAAGCATTCATGGTTAGAGAACATGAGTGTTGTGAGCATTTTGCTGAAAATATTATCATACCTTGAAAACTTTTTTTGCCCCTAACAAACAAACAAAAATCCTTATTCTGACATCAGAATTTTTGATGCCTTAAAAGAAACTTAACTTCCTCCCCCCCTCCCTTGCAATTTTTTTTCATGTTTAATTGTTCCTTAAGTGTAATCGTTCAACATTATCAAACAGATAGGCTAATGTTACTATGTATTGTGACTATTTATTTCTGTTATTAAAAAAAAAAAAAAAGTTAAATATGCATATTATGTCACGTACATTATATGCATATTTAACTAAAAAATAATTGATAAAATAGTAGTATTTAAACATATGAATGTCTGTACATTTTAGTAGAAATTTTATGACTTCTGGGGAACACCTTAAAACTCTTGGAATTTGAGTCTTGGGAATCTTGCGCAGACTATAAATATAAGACTATTAAGTAAATGATATTATCTCATTCAAAATTTAAATTTTTTTTGAGTTATTCTTTATAACAGCTATATATCAATTGTAACAACAGTTATCTTATATTATTGTTCATTGGTACATGGAAGCATTAATTTTGTTTCAGTGATTAATATTATATTAAAATCTTTCATCTTTTGTATTTTTAGTCTTTTTAATTATTTTAGTAATTATTTATTTTCTTTTTTAGCAACAACAACATGTTGTTCTTGGTAATACCACCCATTTTCCAGTCAGTAATAGCCTAATGATTGGAGATTATGCAACGCCCGGTAATATTGTCATGCCCGGTCAAATTGATTTGGTCAGTGCATTCAAGCATTCATAGAACTTTCATTCAGCAGCCTGAAGTATTTAATGAAATGTAATAGGGTCTTAAAGAACTGGCATGGTCCAAAACTTGTAGCTGTTATTTTTCTTTGCTGTGTTTTGCCAATTATTTTTTACTAAAGTAATATAATATTCTTTGATTTTGAAAAATGCAAAAATTGTAAACTTTTCTAAGCAAAAAACTTGTGGACTTCTTAAAATTCATTTAATAATTGGATTACTTTGTCAGGTGATATGGCGACATATTTTCCCTTGATATAGCTGAATTTCTTTGTGTTTCTGAGATGTTGATTTGCTGATATTAATGTAGTTCAAAAAATATTTTAAGTAATTGAAAATTTATTTTTGTGGTTAAAAGTGTGTAATTTATTTGATTTCATAAAAATCTGTAAGTTAATATTATGTTGAAATTTCAAATTTAAATTATAATATGAGGCAAATAAAATTATTAAATTATATATATTTCAAGATTTTAAATAAAAAAATTTTGGTTATTGCAAAATTATTTTTACAAAAGTTTTTATGTTCTTATTTTAATTCCTGAAAGTAAACTTTTCTTTTATAACAAATTCCTACTTTTAATTTTTTAATGGTAGTTATATTTTTTAAAATTTATTAGCTTTTTCTAATCAAGAGTCATGTTTTTTCCCCAGCTAAAATAAATAAAAATTAAGAGAAATTTTGTTATACTTATAATAAAAAGTGCATACTTAAAGGAGTTTATGTTTTGTATATATTTTAATTTATTGTATAAAAATTGTGTAGTTATATATGACAGTTATTCTAAAATTAACTTCATGAAAATAAGACAAAAACATTTACCTTTTTATTTTCTATGGAATACCTAATGAGATAACTGAAATTCAAAATGTTTGCTTTTTCGTCTGTTGACATGGTTATAAAATTAACTTTAAATATTAAACCATTTTGAAATTTATTGTTATATGTTAAACAAAAATATTTTTCCATTTGTGTGACAGTTATAGGAGAACATTCCACTTATAAGACTTATGTTATCAGAATTGTATACCAAGGAATTTTTTGTGATTTTTTGTGATATTTCATTAAATAAAATGAAATAAATTCCTAAATTTCAATGATCCTTTTCATTGAATATAATACTATCTAACATGAAATATATAATTGAAAGTATTCATTTTTTAAATTATTGCCTGTATGTTTCATTTTGAATTATCATTTTTGTTATATCCATTGGTAGTTTTAAGAAGAAAAAAAAAAAATCTAAGCGCAGATTTTCATGAAAACTAACCGAATTATTCCCATCTTAAAATAAATGTCAATCTTGTAATTTTCCTATTCCCCTTAATTAAAAGGTTTGTTACCAAATAAAGTGTATGCCATACTATACTTCACAGTAGTATTAAAAATTTATATTGTTGTGGAATTAATTTGAACTGTTTTAGAAAATTTAAAGCTGGCAGTTCTTTTGTAAATGTGCGTTTTTATTAAAAAGTTTAAAGGATTTAAAAAATAACATTTATGATTTTTGTATTTGAAAAATCATGTATCGAATGTTTGATTTTCATCTCTTAGCTATCGTTCATATAGCATCTATCTTAACTCATTTGCCATAAGAAAATGTCTTGTTTTTACTGTACATTACTGTCCAGTTTCCTTTTATTGTATATGCAAGATTTTAGAAGCCAAATAATGTAGTTTATGATTATATATTTTTAAATATCAAGTTTTGCGATTGTAGTATGAATATAAGTTTATTTTAAATAGAAGCAAATTTGTGTAAGTTAACAATGTTTTAATACTTAACAAAGTTTGAAAACTGTCAATTGAAAATTGGAATGTCATGTAGATTACATTTATAGAATAATTTTTAATCTTTTAGAATTCTTATTTAATATAATATCTTAATCCTTTTTCTTTTACATTGAAATGAAATAATTGATTCTCTATTGTAACATAATGAAGCAAAATTTGCGAGTTATTTTCATGTATGAATTTTGCTTTTGCAAAATAAGTGGATGAACGAATTTGTACAAAATAATTAACCTTTGTGTCCACAAGAAATGTTGTTATAAATTTCACATTATTATGATTTTTGATTATTACGAAAAATATTGATTCCGAACGAACATTAATGCTATTAAATTTCTCCTCTAAATTGTGCTTTATCACATCCTTAATGAATGGATCTCAAATGAATGTGTGTTAGTAAATAAGAGGAATGAATGCCAGTACGAGAAGAGTAAATTACTGCACAAATTTGCAAATTTATTTTTTCTTAAAACAAGGTTAAACCTTGATTTTTTATTGTCTCGTTGTAAGAGACGTTTTGTATTGTCTAATATAAGTGTATGTAATAATATTGTATCAAACTAGTGTCATTTGACTGTTACATGATTCATTTTTAACATAAGTTGTGTAAGTAATGAAAAGATGCGGACTGTTCTTCCAACTACGTAATTTCAGTTTGGTGACCAAAATAATAAACTATAAGATGAAAAATATACTGTCTACTGTCATTGATTTTATCAGTTTACATTAACAATGATATATACAAGTTTAAAATGCTTGCAAAATTTTAGGCTATTAAATCTTTTACGATTTGATGTATTCATTTTTGATCTCATAAAAAGTGCTCCCAAAATATGTAAAATAAAAGATTCTATAATTCTTACTGATGATTTGTATTGTAAAAAAATGCTCTAATATGAGAAAGAATAATTATTACATCATAATTAGCATTCATACAACTCTGCAATTTGTCATTAATTTTATAAGTTTTCCCTTTTTAGTCTAAATTTTATATTTTGTATAAGTTTTCCCTTTTTAGTCTAAATTTTATATTTTGCTGCTATTGAAGACAGTGCTAATAATAATGTAAATACTTTTTTTTTCTTTTTTAGTAATTGTACATTTTACAATTTTACCCTTCTAGATTCATCAGTAAAATATAATTATTTTAATTTCTACAAAAATTTATTCTGAAATCATCTTAGTTTAAAAAAGGATAATATTGATTTATTCTTAAAAAATTAATAAAATTTTTCAGACTTTATAGTTTATTATTAATGTATTATATACAATTTTTTTTTCTTCCCATTTTAGAAATAATCAAACATTTAAAAATAAGTGTTTGAACACACATTGATTATATAAAAGTGTTTCGGACAGTTAATTTAATTTTTTCTCATTCTTTTGTAATAGATGCAATAAAATTGAAATCGATACCTAATACACATTTCCACTAAAAAAAATACATTCGTGTTCAAAATTAAGGGAATTTTCAGATTTAGTCAGGGTAGCTCTGAAAATACTGGGTAGATTGCAATGAAGTTTAGTTTAAACATAAAGTTGTATAAAACAAAAAATAAAATAAATTTTCTTATGATCATGCATAATATTTTTTGTAAAGTATGTGTATTCATTCCAAAATATGAAATTCTCTTTTTCAACTGAGAGATTTTGTGTTTTCTTTTGGAGATAGGACAACTTATTTTTTAATTTACGAAAGTAGAAAATATTTCTTATAATAAACATGTATATTAATTTTGCAATTATTTAAATGTAAACTGCATTATTTACAAAATTTTTCATTCTTGTTTTTGTTGTGATTTGCAATATATTAGACTTATGCATTAATTATAATATTTAATAATTTCTATTTTTACAGAAGAAATTTACGAAGATATACATTGAGTAATAACTCAATTTTATAGTTTTGTGAAACTTTATTTTTCGGAATAACACTGTTTCTATATTTTTTTTTTTATTTTCTCTAATCTTCTATTATTCAGAATTTTATTGTTGAAAACATAATTTGACCAATCTTTGTTTTCAAAAGAAGTTGATTAAAAAAAATTCCTTTAAATGATTCAAAATTCGAAATTTTTTTATTTTATTAACTTTTAAGATGTTTGACAAGCAAAATTTATGAAGTCAAGCTAATCCTAATGAAAGTTCATAAAGAAAGGGTGTTGTAGCACGAGATAAAATGTGGCTATTGGTTTGACATAATAAGTCAGTGCGAGCCTCTGGTTTCTTTAAAGTGTTTTATTCAACAGCAACAACAAGACTAGAGAAAAAGTTAGAAGTACAGTATGAAGAAATGGAATCACATGACCTAACACAGCGCCATCTATAGGAAATGAATGTTAGTTAGCTTAAGTGGAAGGAAGAAGATGCAACATCCTCCAACCGCAAAAGGATAAAATTTTAATCTAGCTAAAATTTCAAGTTAAAAATTGAACATTAAAAATTCAAATGAAATTAGCTTGTTACAAATACATAAAGCATCTAAACATGTGCTAAGGAAAAAGCATTAATGAAGACCAATACAAAATTGATATTACAATTTAACAGGTTTGGCAGTTCTCAAAGTTTTACTTAAAATACCCGATGTTTCCAAACGAAACAATCTTTGAAATGGTCGAACCACCTCACCATTTTCAGTTTTGACCCTTGCAACTCGGGAAACACCATCACGTCCTTTATAGATTTCAATGATTTTAGCTAAAGGCCAATCAACACGTTTCTTACCATCAGAGCTGATTAATACCATATCTCCCACCTCAAGTGGGGTTTGATGGACGTGTCTGGAATGTTTAAGGAGAGAAATATATTCCTTTTGAAAACGCGTCTTAAGCTTTTGTTTAATGGACTGGAGGTGTTTCGCACGTTTGCGTAGGTTCAGCACATTCTGTTCAAGATCCTCGACTCTGAATTCAGTCTGATCCTGTAAAAAGAGAGAAGGTGTTAGTGGCACAAGATCTGATGTCTCTTCGGAGAGGTAAGTAAGAGGTCTGCTGTTGAGGATGGCTTCACACTCACACACAACAGTATACAGTTCTTCGTAGCCAAGACTCGCTTTTCCCAAATTCCGTCTCAACAATTCCTTCAACATTCTTACCACTCTTTCCCACCAACCTCCCCACCAAGCGGCAGTAGGTGGATTAAAATGCCAGGAGATCTTTTTCAAATCTGAATGAGACACAATTTTACTCCAATCGATATTTTTGAACTCGTTGTTTGCACCGATGAAATTGGTTCCATTATCAGAGTAGATTGTTTTCACTCGCCCTCGACGCGAGATGAATCGTCTCAAAGCAAGAAGAAAACTTTGTGTGGAAATGTCCGAGACAAGCTCGAAATGCACCGCACGGTACACTGCACACGTGAAGATAGCAATCCAAACTTTATCACGATTTCGAAGAACCAAGGGACCTGCTAGGTCTACTCCAGTTGTTTCGAAGACGGCCGACATTCGCACACGTTCTTCAGGAAGAGGAGCAAACATTGTAGTAGCAGGTTTGGACTTAAATCTTTGGCAAATTATGCATTTGGATACAACTGAACGAACAGTTTTCCTAGATCGCAAGATCCAGTATCTCTCACGAAGGATTGTGACTAGAGTTTGTACACCTGCGTGACTGAAGGTTCGATGAGTTTCCTCTATGAGTTTGGAAACAAGCTCATGCTTGTCTGGCAGCAGGATAGGACGCCTGAAAAAGTCATCATCACCTGTGAAGATTAATTTTGTCTCTACTCTAAGAATACCATTGGAGTCCTGGTATATGACAAAGTTAGGAGGAATTAATTTGCGGTTTTTTCCGAATGTCTGTCTTTGTATATATATGAATATTTCAAACTCAGATTGGGCGATCTCTTCATTTGCTAAGTTACCCTTTAAGATGGTTTCACTACGATTATTTATTAAAGATTTAGCATTAGAAATAAAACGTTTTACATAAGCCAGAATTCTAACAATTGTAGAAAATTTTGAAACTCTATTAGTCCAATCAAAGAAATTGGATGCGGAGTTATTTAAGGATATACTTGACGTAACAGTAGGTTTTAACTCAGTGGTTGCCAGTTCCAATGCATCGGAAAAATCACAGTTTTCAGTTTTTGGCCAAGAGTCTCGATTTTCTAACCATTTGGGACCCTCCCACCAACGAAGACAAAATAGAGTTTGGGCGTTGCATCCACGAGACGCAATGTCTGCTGCATTCATTTGAGATGGTACATAATACCAATCATCTTTTGAAGAACTCGAATGAATTTCCTTTATTCGATTGTTCACAAAGGTTTTCCATGTTCCGGTATTCTTTATCCAACAAAGAACCACTTTGGAGTCAGTCCAGTAGAAGGTTGGGATACCAGAGATGTTCAAGGAAGTTTTGACTGTCTGGACCAAACGAGTACCAATTAAAGCAGCAAGGAGCTCTAGTTTTGGTGTAGACATTTCAGTTTTGATTTTAGTGATGGGATCCTTTCTTAGAGGAGCGACACGTGATTTTGCCTGAACTAATCTAATTATAACTTCATTTTTTGCATTCGATACGCAAAAACACGCACGCTGCAAATGCCCTCCCACTAGCATCGCTAAACATGTGAATGGTAGTAGTTGACTCAGCAATTAATCCCCCGAAATAACGCGGAATTTGAATAAATTTCAAAAAACCCAAGTTAGAAAGCCAAATTTTAAATTCCTCTACAATTTCAGAGGGAAGTTTATGATCCCATCCCAGCTTATCGTTTTTCCACGCTTTTTGCATTAGAAGCTTTGGAATGAGTGTTACGGGTGCGGTAAAACCGATTGGATCGAAAATTTTTTGCGAAATCGACAAAAGTTGCCTTTTTGTACATTTATCATTAATTTCAGTTGTGATGTAGTTAACATCACACGCAATTGTATCTGAATCGGGATACCATAAAAGACCAAGTACAGGAGAATATCTACAGTCACTTAAATCCCGATTTTCACTTTGAGAAGAAAAAACCCATCCCGTAAGCTCAAAACCAGCTTGGGACATTACTTGACAAGCCGTCTTTGAAAATTGTTCCGACTCGAGATTGTTTTCGACGCTTGTCACTACGTTGTCAACGTATAATGCATCTTTCAATTTTAGAGCGATATCATTCCCATTTTCTTTCAATTTATCTAGGTGGTGATAAATTGTTGCCATAAGCAAAAATGGACTTGATGAAAGGCCAAATACCACTCTACAATGTCTGTAGATTTTAATTTTGCGTTTTTCAAAGTCTTCCCACCAAAGAAAGCGAAGAAAATTTCTGTCGGAAGGAGATACGCTTATTTGAAGAAATGCTTTGCTTATGTCAGAAATCACGCCAATTTTATTCTTGCGAAATCTATTTAAAATATTGGGAATCATTTCAATATAATTCGGACCTGTAGCTAAACATTGATTCAAGGAAACGGCATTTTCATCTTTGGACGAAGCATCGAACACGGGCCGTATTTTAGTTGTTAAACTAGATTCCTTAAAAACAGCTCTGTGAGGGAGGTACCTGCATGTCATTTCATTTTCTTTTTCGTTAACTGACACTAGTTCTATGATCCCCTTTTGTTCCCATTCCTTAAAAATGTTGTCATAAGACTCAAATTTTCCATTCGCGATAAGTTTAGAAGTCATGGAGCCTAAACGTCTCTCCGAATGATCTCTCAAATCACTTAAGTTAGGATGACCTTCAATCCATGGAAGATTTACTTCGTACCTACCATCACGAAATTTAACAGTTTTTTCGAAAAAAGACAAAGTTTCACTATCGATTTCTGTTTTTGTTTTATTTTCTACGGGATCTCTAATACCAAGAATATCCAATGACCAAAGGTCGCAAATTTTGCTAGCACTATGCAGCGAAATTATGGGCATAGCATGAGTAGAACTAGTTTTAGAGGATTCTGATTTCCCCATTACTACCCATCCTAAGTACGTTTGGACAGCGGTTAAACCATTGGGCTGTTGACTGATACAACCAGTCAAAAGTTTTCCTAAATAATCAGCACCAATAAGGACCGATATATCAGAATTATCATTTTCACTATCGGATAAATAAATACCAAGTTTAGTGAAGCATTTAGTATCAATTTTACTTATTTTAGGAACGGTACCACAAATAGTTTCTTTGTCCAACAATACTACTTCACACGAAAAGTTTCCGCGTATTTCCTGAAGCTCACACTTTAAAGCTGAATGCTTAATTTTTTCCGTTTCAATACCGCCAAATAAACTATGCGTTAGAAACTCAGAATGGTCATGTTTTAAGTTTAAATACTCTGCAACATCACGAGCTATATAAGAACGCTGCGACGCCGAATCGAATAAACAACGAACAATTTTTGACCTGGAAGGGCCTGACACTCTTATTTGAAGTGTTTGTAATAAAACATCCGCTGAATGAGACGAGCTATGACTCACGACACTATTTGTCTCAATTTTGTTAATACATGCAACAGATTCTTCCCCTTTGCTTAAATTGGGGCATAATATCGGATAATGTTTTTTAGTACAGACTATGCATCGAAGGCTCATTGTACATTTATCAGCGTGGCAATTAATTCTTAAACAAGATAAACATCTCTTTGCCCTAAGTACCTTGTCCCTTCTTTCCTTTAATGTAAACTTTTGAGCGGTGAAGCAGTCACTACTTCTATGCGTGGGCTTATCGCAGAATAAGCAATATAACTCAGCCCTGTTACGTTTATCACAGCCTCTTCGGGCATCTGTTTTAGTTTGAGTTGTTAATGCAGCTGCAGTCGGGACAAGAGGCGCCGAATTTATTTTACGATCGGATTCAGTTTTATTTATTTTATCTACTTTGGTTTTATCCATTGAGCAAAAACCCTTAGCTATTCGAATCCGTTCACTGCCTATTACTTCATTCCGAAGAAACTGCATGAGTAGTTCAAGGTCATTATTCATATTTCCTGATCGGGAAGTTGAATTCCTCTCTCTCTCCCATGCAATCAAAATATTTTCAGGAATAGAAGCTTCAACTAGTGGGTAAAGCATGCATGCGTATTTCTCTTTAGTTACACCCAAATTTTCTAAACAGCGCAAATGCGCATCTAATTGATCTACTAAGTTAATGAAAGGCATATTCTGCGATTGATTTAAAATAAGTTTTAACAGTTCGCGTACATACAATTCAATTAACATTTTATCATCAGCAAAACGTGCTTTTAAATTTTTAATTACAGATTTATATTCATTTTTAGAAACTTGATACGATTGAACAAAATCGAAAGCCTTACCCTCGGTTGTCTGCATCAGATAGGCAAATTTAATGTCGTCCTCCAATTTAGGATCATCATCAATTTTTTGGAACATGGTCCAAAAAGAAAACCAATTCTTGGGATTACCGTCAAAAGTTGAAAGTTCCAGTTTAGGCAAATTAATGGAGATTCGATCGGTGGAATCCTTCGGTTTATTTCGATTTGCAGAGCTTTGTAGGAACTCCTCAAAGCGAAGTTTCGCAGAAGTAAAATCGTCACGGTAGTTTTCACACCTTTCAAATTCAACCTCTATGATCTCGGCAGAAGAGGAAGCCTTACCTTTGGCTGTTTCTTCGGTAGTTGAAGAAAGATATTGTATGACTTTCTCATCATTTTCAAACAGCCTCCCAGATTTTTCTTCCAGTATAGAAAATGCGAGGGATGCCTCTTTAACATTGTTGGCTGCGATACATGTATCCATATCTTTAATCGTTTTTGTTACAGCAGTCCGCAAAACTTTGCGTTGAATCAAACAGCTGTCATCCATAATTCCTTTTCGGAAATTCCAATTTGAGCGTAAAATATTTGAGCGGATAAATATTGCTCGAAATTCAGTTGCAGTGCCAAATACTGCGCGAATTTAACGTTGGGCGCCAGGTGTTGTAGCACGAGATAAAATGTGGCTATTGGTTTGACATAATAAGTCAGTGCGAGCCTCTGGTTTCTTTAAAGTGTTTTATTCAACAGCAACAACAAGACTAGAGAAAAAGTTAGAAGTACAGTATGAAGAAATGGAATCACATGACCTAACACAGCGCCATCTATAGGAAATGAATGTTAGTTAGCTTAAGTGGAAGGAAGAAGATGCAACAAAGGGGAATTCGCGGTTTCAAATTGCATAATCAATTGCTTATAATCATTACACTTACCAAAAATCTCGATTTTTCTTCTATGATTTTCGAATTTCATGACAGGTATATCTTTATTCTTTCAATTTTGATAAAGATTGGTATTTTTTTATTATTTTCCTTTCCCTTTTACTATTTATTTGCAAAATTTATCAAATCTCCTTTCTTTTGCCAGTCATTCTTTTTAAAACTAGGCATAAACACTTATAATACATCTAATTTTGGTAATTGGAAATATTACAAACTTATCTATTTGCTTTATTTTATTAAAACTTTTTTGTGTATATATATAGGAATAATGCAGAAAGAATTCATTATCGAGATATCCTCTTTTCAATAGTTACTACAATCAAAACTGATAATTTTAAAAAAAGATAAGAACTACATTCCTCTGTTTTTGAAGCGAAAATAGTTACATAGTTTAAATTTAATTATATCTTGTGTTAAGAAACTACAGCGAGTTTAAATCGGCAATAATTACATAAGACAATTTCAATACGAAATATCCAAAGACGAACATTTCCATCTAAACTACCTTTCATTCAATACTGCCCTTTTCGATTCAAACTGCATAAGGAAATGCTAATCACTCATATTTTAAAAAAAACATGAAGCTTTCACAGTTGTTTTTAACTAAAAGTGTTAAGTGAAGAGTAAATAAAAAAATTAATATTGGTATAAGAAATGAAATGTGTGTGTTCAAAAATTCCTGGTAAAATTTTGTGAGGGGGGAGGGGAGAGATACCATTTACATAACAACATCGTACTTATATAAACCCTAAAATAATGTTAGGTAACTATGAACAATCAAATTAAATTGCCTTACTGGCGATCATAGTTTGAGAACTTCAAATTGATTTTGTGATTTATTTCAGACTAAGCATATTAAAGGAAAATAGATTGGTAGAATTCGAGATTTTCAAAGAATGAAAAATCACGGAAACTATATGTGGATTAAAAAATACAGGAGAATTCTGCTGTTCCTCGAAGTGACACATATCTGGAAAGCATCTTAATAGCGAAAGTAGTCTAAGATTGTTTGGAAAATATGGTAGTCGAAGATTGTTGGGAAAATATGAACCAACTGTGGAGAAAGAAAAAAGCTGTGGAACAACATTCGTTGGAGTTCAATTTCATATATTTTCAAATTAGACACAAAAATAAGCTGTTTCGCTTTAATTAAAATTGCATTTTTCATACACTTCTTAGAATTTTTTTAACTTCAATTTGTCTAAAAAATTTTTATATTTTAAAAGTCAATCAATATGCTCTTTGTTAGATGTAAGCGCAAAAATAATTTCGATAATGGACTTGCAGCGAAAGGTGAAAAATTTCGATTTCCCAATGATAACTGAAAAATGAGAACATTTGTCAATGCGAAAATTTTTCAAAATCTTTTCTAGTTCGAGACTAAATAAATTTATTTTTGTCGTATTTAAACATTTTTCGAGTATATAAATATTGTCAAAATCTATACTAGTTCGAGAGTAAAAATATATTTCTGTTGTATTTTAACATTTTTCGAGAATAGAATATACATATTCGAAACATGTCTTAATGTGATTTAACTCTTTCCAAGATGAAAAAAAGTTTTTTCCACCTGGAAAATGTTCTAGATGCGACAACTTTTTGAGGGAAAGTGTTAATAGCTTTTCTTTTATATTTAAAATTGGAATCAAAAGCCTTTCTCTGAAATCATCTAGATAGGTATCCTTTTTCAACTAACTGAAATAAGTTCTGGAAGAATAGATTAATAAAAATAAGTAATCTTTAGAATCTTATCCGCCAGAATTCAACAAGCGATTTCGACAGTTTAAAAATCAAAAATAAGTATGATAAAATAATTTGACTCTGATTTGAAACATCATTTAGAATATTTACAGCTTAATAATAATGGAACAAATAAAAAAAAATCGGGAATTAAGGTATTCAATATCTTAATTTGTGCATTTTTCTTCCTCATTAAATTTCCCCATATTGTTTTGCGTTTTTATGTACTACAAAATTAAATTTTAATTCATATTGGTAATTAAAGAAGGATTTGTTCGCGGAAATCCCATCACTCCACATTTTTAATTGGAAATGTTTAAAAATAAACATGATAATATTTAATAATAAAGATTATGCTTAATATGAACATAAGATATTGATGATAAATATTATTAAACTTAGTCGTTTGAAAATAAGTCAAGGTCGGACAAATGGTATTAAATCAAAAACATTACAAAATTTAAAATAGGAATATCTATAAAATATTATTGCTTTAGAACGCGAATCCTGTTTTCTTTGATATAAGTATCTGAAATCTTATAAATTATTAATAATTAAAAATAAATTATATTAAAGGAAAATATTTTGTGAATATTAAACAATAATTTGTCATAAATATTTGTTTTAATTGAAGAAAAGTATAAATAATGTAAAATATCAAAAATATTATTTTTTAAACTGCATAATATATATATATATATATATGGCGCCCCCTGTCTACAGTAACACCCATGACGTCATCCACAAGGAAGCCAGCAACTGTAGGAATGAGCCGTATGTTAATATGACCCTCATGTTAATCCTTTTCCCATTAACTATATTATTAGATTTCATTTTGTTTTATTAGTAATATACAAATTTGTGTTGTGCTCAAGTTGAATATTAAATGGTAATAAATTACTTTTGAGCAATTTATGGAATTGATTTCTTTTTCCTATTCAACCAGATAAATGTTATATATAGAAATAAAATTTCATTAAAATCCATATTAGAATTATTTGAAATTTTTAAAAAAATTATATTTAGAATAAACATTGTAAGATAAGAAATTCAGTAAATAACTTTGCATAAAATCAGTAGTAACTTTATTCTTTTAAGCAATACATTCTAAAGTACATATACAATTATAAAAATAACAAAAAAAAATTTTGTAAATGTATATGGGTTCTATTTTTGATTAGAATTAAAAATATCAGTTTTTCAATGTGGAAGTTAATTATTTGTTTTTATACCTTAGTCTACATCAAAATTATTAACTGTGAAATTTTTAATTTTTTATGTATATTTATAATGATTCTCTATCTTAAGAGATCAGTTAAAATAATTATGAATTTTTCTTGGATATAAATTTCTTTACCATATACTTCACTACTTATTTACATTTGAAGCACCACCAACAATTAAATTTAGAAAATGTCAAAATACTATTTTCTCATTAAATTAGAAATTTTTAATTAAAATTATGAGAATTAATTTGATTACCTTAATTGATTTTTTTAATTTTTTATGCGATGATAACTTAAATATAGATCTTAATTTTTTTCAAACATTCTTACTAATTGTTAAAGCGGTTGTAACTAAGCAAACTAAAATTATTCATTTATTTCACAATGTAAGTAAACATCTATGAAACTTTAAAACAGATATTTTTAATTTTACTAAACTTTTCATAAGCTGGTATATATTTCAGATTTTTTTTACATGAGAAAGTCATAGTAGTAAATAATATTTTTAATTCATGGTTGCATATGTTGACAAATAGAGAATAAACATGAAATCTCTTAAAATACAACTGGGAAATATACATCCAGTTTTACAAATATTTAAAAAAGTAATATTATAAAAGCCAATTATAAGTATAAAATAAAAAATGAATTTGTATAAGTAAATTAAATATACACACAAAATCTAAATTGGAAGATATAATATTAATTTTATACAATACTATAATTTAAAATTATATATATTGCATGAAAATCGCTTGATTTTTTCAACTATATAAATAAGAAATAACCAATTTAACTATCCTCATGGAGGGTATTATATACATATTCTTTTTCTATTTTTTATTATTAAAATGATATACATGTATACATTGGGCATTAATATTATTTTAAATTCTCATTTTAATTCTTAATTGCACTTGCATTTAAAACTGTGTTAATTTCAATACTATATTCATATTAACACTTCGTTTGAGTTATCTGTCATTTCCCTGAGCTTTCTGATTTCATTTTATTACCTGTCGCATTCGTCAAGGGTGTGATTCGGGCTATGAAAGCGTTTGGTTGAGTTCAATGGGGGGGGGGGGTGAATGAGACAACCAGTAGATTTGAAAGAGATTAAATTTATATTCAATATAGCTGTTCTAAAAAAAATCTTATAATTAACCATCAAAATAGAAATAGCGTGGAATAGTTTTCAAATAATCAAGATTGAAATATTTTTATTTGAATTCCCTTCAGTGGGTCGATAAAACTGAGCACAAAGCATGCTTGGGAATTAAACATTAGTGGTTTCGAATTACACTGACCATCTAAGCGGAGCATATTGTTACAAATTTATATGAATTTGTCTTTAAATATTTCAGACAGAGCGGAAGTACTTAGCTTCGAGCAAAAATTGCTGAATTCAAGTGTATTCTACGTTAAAAATAGCATTTCTAAAGATTTGACGGTCACTTGGCGAGATTCTAGGCAACTAATTCTAACTTCTAGGCGAGAAATAGGTATTTCTGGAAAAATTTATCACCGAAGCTCTAGGGCTAAATGAAATAGCCTAGAACTTTCCAGAAGCTTGTAGATTTCACGCTAAGTCAGGTATAAATACCACTGTCCGACGTAGAGTGAGTTAGTAAAGAAGATAAGTCTTGAATGATATTCTAGTGCAGAGAAGTTGCGTTGACTGTCTGTGATATTTGAGACTTCTGTGATCTGTTTTTCCTGCTGTATTTGGTAATTTGAAGCTGTGTAATTGCGACTTTAACTGTTGAAATTTTCTGTAACCTGTTGAATTTAATACGAATAAAAGTCTTGTGATTTTTAAGTGATTGTTTTATCGACTTTGAATAAAAAGTCATATGTGGAATTCAATGAAACTTATACGCATTATACAACACATAGAAAGGTACAGAGTAGCATAAAAAGAAATCACTAGATTATTATGGTGTTATAAAAATACGCATATGTATACAATAAATAAATGAGAGGTGTAAGCTCGGTATAGGAAAAGTATTTTTAATATGGTTTATGATCCCCCGAGAAGCACTGCAGCTCATTTAGCTATGTGTGATGCTCTTGTTTATGTGGTCTACAATTTGTGTAGAAAGTGTGACCCATTGCTCTTCCAAAGCAGTTGAAAGCTTGGTTTGAGTCGTAGGAGGGGGTTACAAGCAGCTACACATCGGTTGATCGAGCAAGCCACGTTATACGCTTAATTGTCTCCTGCTCAAAATAATCCGGGATGCGATATTATGTGTGCAATCTCGCATTATTATGTGGTAATACGAAAGTATGTCCTATTGTCTCTTATGACGGGACAATAGGACATATTTTCGTATTCCTATATTGTTCCCCCAAAACATCCAGGATGTTATAGCTTTTACTGTGAGCATTAACATTCCCTCGCGAACAGAAATGGAGTTATGTTCTACCCAAAGAGATACCATCCCAAACACAGACGCTGCTTGATCAATATACATATCTTTCAGAGTTCGATGGATGGAAACGAAATCCACGTTCTCTCAAAATGTAAATGTGTCTACTGTTGCTTTCGAGAAGCTAAATCTAGACTCATCCCTAAAGAGAATAGCCCCCCATCGTTTGCGCGTCCAGTGGACATGTTGATGTGCCCAATGTAAACGTTCCTGCCTATAACGTGACGTGAGCAGGACGCAAATGACTGGTCGCTTAGCATAAAGACCACATTCGTGAAGCTTTCATTTCACAATTAATTTGTACCCAATCTTCCAGCGACAGAGTATCTGAGTTGACAGAGTTGGGTTTCTATTCTTTCTTACGTATAAGGACAAATATCAGTCATCGGCATTCGTGGTAGCGCGTGACTGTCCTTGGCTGAACCTCTTGGATCCGTGTTTAGAAATTGTTCTTCTAACCACGGATCAAAGTTCAAAGTCTATATAGTGTTGTTCAAAACCTATTAATCACAGACGGACTTATATTCACCCATCTAGTCACTTCTATATGACTTTGTCGTGCCTCTATTCTTCCAATAGTATGCCATTGATATTTTTGGTCAAATGATGCCTGCAGCCAGTAGGTCATTGTTACAATATCGCTTTACCAAATTTCTAAACGTATGCACCCATCGACAATTGCCGTCTTGCTTTGACACATCCATTTTTCATCCTCGTAAAAGACGCATTTCGAAAGTAGCACCACTGTATTGCATAATGACAAATTGTCCAGCTCTTTTTACTTACCAATCACGGATTTCCCCTACGATCATACCTTAATCACGGTCGAACTTATGTCATGCTTTTCTGACAACAGTATAATAAGCGCATACTTTATAGTATATTTCATATTTATATAAATATAAAATTTTGCTTGTGATTAGTGGTCTCTGAATACAATTCTGATTGGAATTATGTTTTAATAGAAAGTTTTCAATGCAATGAATGTGAAATTTTTACCAAACTAAAAAAACTTGTTCATATAAAGAATATAAGTATTCAAAATTTTATCATATTTAGATTTCAGATGTTTGTATCATTTTAGAAAATCTGGCAAATCATATTTCATAAATAAAAAGTTACGTTTTAAAATCTACCCTAGTAGCAGAGGCTTATTGGTATTACACTGGCCATTCACCGGTTCCATTGGCAACTCACTTTTCACCAAATTTTCTCATCGGTCCGAGCCCGGTATCTTATACATGAAACGGTCACCGTTTTTTCTACCGTACATTGTGCTCGACATCGTCATCGGCTGTTGATGCAGTGGCCATTAAGCGGCAGCCGTGGTATTTACCAAAGAGATTGAAACGAATCACGAGTAGAATAAGTAAAAATTCTACGCATGCGCGGCCGCCATATTTGAAATTCATTGTGTTTACCAATTTTTTTTTCTACTATTTGTACTAGTTATATTTCGTTTTGGAATTAGCTTTTTTTTTATTATATCATTTTTAGCAAGCATTTATAACAGAATATTTTGGTAAGTACTATCAATTCTTTTAAATAAATAACAAGTACATATCTTTAAAATGCCTATTTATTTAATTCTGTCACTTTGTAGACTTATATTTATTTTGTACTGGTAAAATGTAAGTCCGAATAAGAATTACAAGCAATATGTTTGAAATAATATTAATTTTATTGTGTACTTTAGTCTGTTTATTGTTTTTAGTTTATAAATATGCATAATAATAATAATAATATATAGTAATTAAAAACCAATAATGAAAATTACATGGACCCAGATCAACAATGTAGTGCCACAGTTAAAGATTTCAAAATACTTAACTCTTTATATAATGAGTCAAATATCTTAAGCAATTCAGTACCTAAAGAGAAATTAAAACAATGTTTTTTGAAACATAATTTAATTTGGGTTGCTATAAATGGCATATTAAATGTACTTAAACCTTATCATACAAAATTGCCAGCTAGAACATTACTCAGTACACCTACTTATGTTTCTGTATCTAAAATTCAAGAAAGTGAATATATCCATTTCTCTTTAAAAAACACTATTAAGCAAAAACTCTAGTATGGATTGAAAACTAAAACAGTCTACTATAAGCATAAATTTACATATTGATAGATTTCCTTTGTATAACAGTTCATATAAATTTTGGCCAATTTTAGGTAGCATTAGAAAGATAATAGATACACCTTTTCTCATTGGTATTTATTTGTTGAAAAGAAACCTGATATCAATGAATTTCTGGAAGAATTAGTTAAAGATTCAAAAATTGTTATGCTGGTCTTGCAATATTGGGTAAAAACTTTTCAATTTTTGTTAATGCAGTAATTTGTGATATCCATCAAGAGCTTTTGTTACTTGTACTAAATTGTTGACTGGTTACTATGGTTATGATACATGGTAGGTGATGAAAAGGTAAATGGTATCGAAAGATGACTTATCCAGAAATTAATGCTTCTTTAAGAAATGATGGTGAAAAAAAAAAAGCCATTTAAAACACATTGATCTTTGGAAAGCTACTGAATGGCGATAATTTTTTCTCTATACAGAACCAGTTCTATTGAAAAATATGTTATCTGAGAAATATTACAACTGTTTCCTCTTGTTACATTTTTCAATATGAATACTAGTCATTGAAAAATCTCTTGCAAAATATTTTGAATATGGTGGCTCTTTGCTTAGAGTCTGTTGAGAAGTGTACAATTTTGTATGGCAAAGAATTTATCACATACAGTATCCATGCACTATCACATCTTATTGAAAATGTAAAAAGGTATGGTCACCTAGATAATTTTAGTGTTTTCCAGTTTGAAAATTATTTAGGAAAGCTGAAAATCTTATTAGATCTTCAATCTACCCCTTTGGCAAGTGTATTTAAGATACAAAGAATTAAATGCTGTGCAATTAACAGATATTTCAGAAAATTTTGAAATTATAGAATCAATCTCTTAGGCAATCATCATTAATGTTAAGACTTAGTATAGCAGGGTTGCACTATTTAAAATTAGAAGGAACCTATTTCACACTTAAAGGTTCAAACAATTGTCATGATGTGACATTAAGACTCATGATATAATTTTAAGTGAAAATAAATCATTTATGTTACTTGGTAGGTCTTTTAAAGTCTCAAAAGAATTTCATGTGAGTCTACTAATATTCAAATATTTTTGGTATCCAAATTTTCCGAATATAAATTATGGTCTTTCACTAACATAATGTGTAAAGGTATACTTTTGCCATATAAAGAAAATTTTTTGTGTTTCCCATATTTCATATGTTAAACTATATTTCCCATATTTAATCATGTTCATGTAATAACTAATTTTGATAAAATAATTTTCATGATTTATTACATGATAAAATTATTAAGAATTTTAATGTCCTATTTGTAATTAGATTGTTTAATTTCCAGCATAAGAAATTGTACAGTTTGCATATTAATATTTGTATTAAATGTATAACCAAGATATTAAGTCCAAGTCAAATAAAGGTGGGTTGCTTACTTTGTATTAATTTTTCCTTTACAAACTATTGAAGGTTTGGAGTCTTTTAATGTTTATTTAGTTGATTTTTTTGAACTTGAAGATTGAACTTGTTTGAAGAGAATTTTAAAAATCTGGTGCATAATGTTTAATATATAACAAAAAAATTAGTGATATATGTAGTAATTATCCAAAAAGAAAATGAGTTTCATTGTTCTCCTTGTTAGTCAATGATAAATATTGTGGCATAAATAAAATAATATATTAAGTTATGATAGAGAGATTGTTTGTATAATATATAAATATTTATATTACACATATTAATACAAGGAAAAATAATCAAACCGCTTTAGTGTAAATGTATACAATATGCAAATTGTATGTTTGAAATTTAAAGATATATGATATGTGTTTATATAATTTTTGCAACAAAAATTATGTTTAAAATTTTTACTGTAAAAATTATTTAAAAAGAAATAATTCCAGAGACCTGGTTTGGGTTTCATCTTTCTTGGAATTTTTCCTCTGACATAATGTAAATTTCAAAGTAATTCAAGCAATCTGAATGGTATATAAAAAAACAAAGTTTCTAAATAAAAATATTTAATTGATAGGTAAAAAAGCAGTAACATGGTTAGTTGGGTTGAGGAACTAAAACTTATGTTGAAGTTTATATTTCTAATATTTTGTTACTATTTTCAGCTGACTTTTGACTAATAAAGGTGGTACAAGCTCAAGTGATGTTTCCACCCTCCAGAATGTTATAAATTTGATAACAGGTTAGTATTTTATATTTAAACTATTTAAGTTTTACTGCTTATAGAAATTTTAAAAGTAATATAGTGCAATATGAAAACATCATTAAATTCAAATGTAACAGTTTATTTATAATAATTGAATTTAATCTAAATATTTCAGAATCATAACCATTGTACTAATGATAAGAATACAATATTTTATAACTTCCAGTTTTAATCTTTAATTACATTTTTTTTTTCAGTTTATGTCGTGTTTGTTACTTACAGTTAGGGAAAATGAATATTTACTATTTTTTGTTTATGCTTTGCTTATGTAATTTTTAAAATGCTAAGTTTATCATTAGATCAAAAGAATGATTGGAGTATATGGATTAACTTTACATCTTATCTTTCTTAGTTTAAAATTTAATTTTAATAATATTTTAACTTTACATGGAATGTAATGAAAAATAAATATAAAGTTTAAAATTGTTTTTTACAGAAAATTTAATATTAATAATATCAATTATAAAAATGTTTGAAATGTTGACCTTACTTTGTTTCTTAATATTACATTATTTATTTGTTTTTAGCTTCTACTCGCCATCATGATAACCATGTTACAGATGTTGATGTACAGCAATACTTTAAAAAATGGCTGTGTGTACCTGACAGAGGTGGGAAATGTTTAAGAAGAGCCTTAAAAAAAAAAAAAAAAGCCCAGTCTAATGTATAAATAAATATAACCTAATGTGTGTGTAATAATATGTCTGATATATAAAAAATAAAAATAATAAACCTTTATCTTTTGTGAACATTTTATTTTTGTGATTAAGTTTGTAAATATTGAAGTTGAGAGTGTAATAAATATTAAAATAAAAAGTGCAAAAACACACACAAATAGGAATATATATATATATATATATATATATATATATATATATATATATATTTATCTGAGAATATAACTGAATTTCTAATCTTATTACAATAAAAAATTTATACTTATTACTAAAAAATTTGTATCTCATTTTATCACCCTTAACTATGTAAATATTGCATTTGAAAATTTCAAGAATATTCATGTTTAAGTGAACTTTTCTGCTATTTATATAAAATTAAAGAATATCAAAAATGAATTCAACTAATACCATAGATATAAAGTAGTCTCTGTTCTAAATTAAAACATAATCAATGTATTTTAAATCTATCAAAGCCTGTAGTTTAAAAATGTTCTATGATAATATTTTTCTGTGTATCAAATATATTGGAAGAATTAAATGAATAACTTATGATTTTAATCTCCATTTTCAAAACTAAATTTCTAAATGAATTTCATGAGGACTTAGTAAAATATAAATCTTATAAAAGCAATATAAATAATAAATTTTTTCAGACTTATACAATTAAATTTCAATTGGAAATTTAAAAAAAAAAAAAAAAAATGGAAAATCTTAATCTGCTGAATTAAATTTTATTTTTCTGAAATAGGAAATTACTTTAGGGGGAAAAAAACTTGATGAATATGATCTCTAGGAAAATTTATTGAATATCATTAAAAAAAAAAAAAGTTCTAAAACTGAAGTTATATGTTGAATCTGCCAACTTTGTGACATTCAATAAGTTATTGAAAATATTGGAATGTGTCCAAGAGTGAAAAAATATTAGATCTGCAAAATACATTTAAATTTCATTTATAAATATACTATCCAATTTTTTTTAAAGTATGTCTTTCAACACAAATATTTTTCTATATGAAAAAATGTATAAATAAAATTTGTTTTCCTTGGTTTTGTGTGTCAAGCTTATAAAGCAAAAATACATTATCGTTAAAAAGTTTATTAAACGATAGTGTATTTTTAATATATAAAAGCAAAACAACAGCTTTGCTATCCGAGTAGAATATAAAAATGCATGGCATAGTATCATCGCAACACTCACTGCCTTTTCATCGAACCCAACGTAACTCATCGGCCCATTTGCCATAAACTCATCGCACCGGTCACTTCAATTCACTGGGGAGTGATACCGCAGCCGCTCCCCGATAGAGGTGACAAATAGTGCACTGTTCCATGCACTATTGCCGCGCAGGGCCCGGTGAGTATTCATCATCCTGAGGCGTTTGCCCAATGACCGCCCACCGTTGAATTGCTACTAGGGTACGGTTATATATATCTATTACAATATTTAGATAAATATTAATATAACATTAAATCTAGCTACAATGTAATCTTTATTTTCACTCATGTTTCACAAAAAAGGATTGCAACGAATGAGACAAAAATAAAGCATTTATTTAACATTCAATTGAATTTTCAGCAATTTAAATCATGCAATGAACATTTTCGTCCTTCATATCGTTGAAAATTTGTGTAATTAAACAATTTACATAAAATAATGTAAGATTGATACGTTTTTTATCATTCATTTTCAAAACTGCTACTATCACCGCAAGCCAGATTTCTTTCCTATTATATTATTGGCTTAATTACCTGAACTCTAAACTTAGTGGTCAAGGTTGTGAATTATCGGATTTTTCAAACTTTCTTGGCGTAGCACCAATTTTCATGTTACCCCCGTTAATGGTACATGTTTCAAAATTACTAGACGGTTGGCAGTGCTTAAGAATTTCGTTCAGAGAAAACAAACGTCTTGACATATAAACATCATAAGCAAATTGAGCCACGCTTTTGTTTGTTACACTTTATTGCAGATATTATTTTAGTCACAATAAATCCTTTTCTACGTACTTAAGTGTACATTTAATTTACTTTAAAACATGAACAAGTCAAGAGTTTCTTGGGCTCTAGAAGCAGAAAGTTATTTCATAAATTTAGTTAAAGAACATCCTTGTTTGTGGAAAGTATCTGACAAATTCTATTCCAAATTTGCCCTTAAGAGATTAATATTTGAAGAAATAGTTGAGAAAATGAAACTAAGATGGACTTGTCAATTTCAACATCTTACTGTTGGTAAATAATTCCATTCTGTTAGTTATGTAATTATATTTCTTGCAATAAAGTGTCATCTGATTTTTTTCATGCAAAGGACAGTAATGACAGAAATAAGTTAATGATTTAGGTAAAACTTACTTTCGGGAACTCCTTCATTTTTTGGATATTTTTTTTAACTCCAAGATAGGCTCCAAAATGTTAATAACAAAATGACAATTTTAAAACTACGTTAGTTAAAGCGCTGAAAACACCGGGGTTACCAGAAATTATATTTTATCACCAATTTTTATGCAAAACCAAGGGTTACCCTAATCTATACTTAACACAAAAATTTATTTTGAAGATTCAAAAAATAAATTAATTTTCATATCGTTTTCATTATTTTAAATTATTATTTTGAATTATTCTTTTTCCTCGCGGATTATATATGGCCACGTAATCATTCTGAAAATATTGTGAATGAAATTTTGGGAGTTGTAAAACCTGTTGCCCATTTGCTATGGATGATTCTGTAAGCAGCAATCATTTGGTGAGTTTTTTGTGCTTATTCATAAATATTGTTGTTTTATGTTATATATTAAGTATTGTATACAAACATTTCACACATTTGTATTTAGATTTACTCAGAAAAGTAATGTTGTTTGATTAGAAACTGTTTTTTTGTAAGAATGTATATTTACATTAGAGATTTTTTTTTATTGTGTGGTTCAAATCAAAACTTCAAACAATCAAAAATGTATTTTATTTACATTAATGATTAAAAAAATTTTTTTTTAACAGCCGCTACTGCCCAGTTAATTAAAATTTGAGCTTTCATAAAATTGTATTTTATTTATTTTATAGATTTAACTTCAATGTCAGTAGTAACCTATTATTGAATTGCATGATATTTAGTTTACATTTGTTTTTTATTATGAAATCTTTGTAAAATTAATTTCTAGTTATTAGCATTTTAATATTTCTGTAGTTAGTAGCTATAGTGAAATATTAAAAAGTTTTATATTTAAAATGACAACTTTGTACCATCAGTTGGATTGCAAATACCAGCCATAGTGTTGGAATTAATATTTGAGCCATCAATATGGAAGTAAATGCAATTTTCACTAATGATGAACTTATTCTTATCTTTTTGTAAAAGAAATTTGATTGCATAAGGCTTGTCAAAGCATATTTAACAGTCATGCAATCAGTAGCCATACTTATAAAAGGATGAGTAATTACATCAGCAATAAGGTTTCCCTAAAACAAAAATCTGTAGTAATCCTTCACTGACCTGTATTTTAAGTCTTTTCAAGCAAATTATAGCTTTTGCTTCAATGTGCATGTAAGAAGGGTGCATACTAAGTTAAAAACTCTAGTCTAGAAAGTGGGATTATTTTAATACACTCTGAAATAGCAACATTAAACAACCTCTGAAATTTTGTTAAATCAGCTTTAGCAGTTTTATTTCTGATTCTAGACCACCAGACCACTGAGTTATAAGTAATGTTGGGACAACTAATCACAGTATAAGTCCAAAAGAATAACTTTGGGATTTAAACTTCAAGTTCGGATCAGTTTTACTGTAAGGTCACCCTTAGTTCCAATTTTTCATATTGGTTGATAAATAACATTTTCTGGCTACCCATTTTTTTGCACAGAAAATATTTTTCAATGTTCTGGTTCTTTTTCTTTCCTTTCTTTCTTTTTTCTTTTTTTTTCTTTTTTTTTTTTTGTATAAGGTTTTATTTGTGCAAAATAAATAGCAAGATTTTAAAAACTGCCAAGAGTGACCGTACAGTAAATTTTTACCCCCAAGTTCTTCCAAATGGATTTCTACATGCTCAGAAAGCATTTTTTGCTCTTTCAATACTTAGATTAAAATACCTGCTCTAACTTAGGTTAATGTCAAAAATATTCTTAAGAACTTCACTTTTTGAAACAAGTTAATTTTTGACAAAAAAGTTATCTTTTCAAATTAAACATTTTCTTTGTAAAGCAATTAATATTCATTTTTGAGGATTCATAGAGAGATTTTTATTACACCAAATTTCAACTGGTTTGAGGGCAATGGATATGATGTTAGAAATGATTTCACCAAATTTATATCTGACTGTAATAACTACATCATCTGCATACCAACTTCTACCACAATTGGATGTAGAGAATGTAAAGGTGGGAATTCCAATTTATTTAGAGCCTGAAAAGTGAACTCTGAACAATTCAGCCATGGTCCTCATCTCAGAATCTGAAAACTTACCATTCACCATTTTAAGAGTGTTTAGACAGTTGTTTCAATCTTTAAACATTATCTTAACAAGTTTTACAGTAGCAAATACGGTCTTGATGTCAGTACAGTAATTTTTCCAGGAATTCATTTCAGAATTCCTGATAACTTTATTATTAGTGGTCAGTGCCAGTTTTTATTTACCACTCATCATTTTTCTTTGCTCTATTAAAAAGTTTCCTATCTTGTCTTTACTTAGCTTTTCAGACCACGAAGGAACTAATCTTTGCATTCAAGGAAGCTAATAGTGAATGTCATGTTGCAACTGATCAATAGCTAATTCTAAATCTGCTCTCAAAAATAGCTTACTGAAGTCACCTTCCCTTATTAGGACTTCCAGGTCTTTTTTTGAAGGAACCCCAATTGGTTTTCATTGGATTTCTACCTACCACCTTAAGTCCATTTATTCCTGAAATAGAAAAGCCAAGGTATTAGTCAGATAAACTTACTTCATCACTATCCGATCATTAATAAAGTTCTCAAACTTACTATTATATATTGAATGAGGTCAATAATTTCTCTTTTATTAATAGCAATGAAAGTAAGTTCATAACGCTTATTAAGAATAAATATACCAAATGTATTCTAAAAGATAATACAAAATGTATTCTAAAGTATCCTCACCTCATTTGTTGCAATTACTACTTTGCACCATAGTGTAGTGAGCATTTGTATCACATTCTATGATGAGTTTCTTGCTCAAATTGCTACGATCTTAAAGATTGACAGTTTATCTATTGAACTTGTCTTTATCTTTAAAAGGAAGATATGAAGACCAAGATTATCTTTTGTTTATTGCAAGATTATCTTTGCAATAAACAAGAAATTTTTCAGCAACTGTTCATTTAGATAATTAACCAAAATAAGAGCAATTTAGTTTGTTGCTGACAGCAATACAAGTTCTTGGTCTTAAATAACAGTTATCATAAAGATGTTAAAACCATGAATATTTAGGCCCAAAATAGAACCATTGTGGATTTATAGCTCATGAATTAATACTTTCAACCTCCTCTCTATTTCGCTAAGAATAGTTTAAGGTAATTGAATGTAATGAAGATTGATTTGTGTTAATTTGATAATTATTACCATTTTGATATCCAAAGTAGTTAAGAGGGAGCATTGCTCCTTATGTGCTGACAATCAGTAGTCACTTACTTGAATTTCCTGAAAAGCCTATCTTGTTGTCAGATATAAAAGAGTTAAACTGCTAAGTTATATCTGAACCAGTGTCTAATTTCAGTTCTTCAATGTTAGGTAATTCATTTCCTTACTAGAAGAACGAGCCGGTTTACTTTCTTGAGAAAAAGTGTCCTGATCTTCTGGCACTACTTCCATCTTTTTTGTGGTTTGGGTCATCTTGAGCTTTAAGTTCCGAAGGATTTTAAAATTTCCCAATCTAAAAACGTGTAAGCACCATAATTTACCTTTTTGATGGCTTTGTGGCTTCAGTATTAATTTTAAAAATCATGGAATTTGTAGATTTCTGCAGAGCATGTCATTTTAAAGACTTCAACTCAGGGTTGAGTCTCTTATGCTGTGTCTTCTTCACATTTTCAAATGAGCTGATTTTTCAACAGAATTGAAAGTTAATAATAGTTTTAATCTAGTGGTGTGATAATTCCATTTCAGCCACTGTGTACTTAATACTAACAATGTGGTTAAGTAGCAAAAATTTTTTATTTTATTGATATATATTTTATAGAGACAATTACTCTAACTATTAAACTGCATTTATATGATTTAATTAATCTAAATCAATATATTGTTGCTAAAGCATATATCATAATTTGATATTATAACTTACCAACTTTTACAATTTCCATGTTTTTAAGTATTAAATAAATGCAAAAAATTATTTTCCCAGAAAGAGTAAAAAATGCCTGACAAGTTTTGAAAGTTGTGACAATTTTAAATAGTGCTGTGTAAGGTGATTGCAAATCATGTTCAAGGATTTTATTTTGGTAAGCTTTTAGCCAAATGATTAGTGTTGTGATCTTCGGTTTAACAGTTCATGGATTTAAATCACACCTTGGATTTGGATGTTCTTAATGGTTTGGAATCCACTTTGAGATGTAGGTCTTGGTATAATTAGCTCTTGTGTGTAAAAAGTGACTGTTGAGCAGCAAACAAATTTAATCATAATAATTTTGCCCATAAAATATGCATAGCTAATTTTTAGTGTAAATAAAAATTAGAAAAACAATGAATTTTTAATATTTCTTAAAACCATATTACTTTAATATAAGTATTAGAAATCAATGATAAAAATATATAATTGAATTTTATCATTAAGTTGTAGAAATTTTTATTTTGATTATATTTTCATTATAATTATTATTGAAATCAAGTAAAATCTAATTTGATTTCATTTAACTATAAATTTTTCTTAATATTTATTGAAAGAGTATTTGAAATCTTTTGACATTATATTGTTTTTCTATATCTACAAAATAAATAAAATTCTGGCATGTGTTACTAAATAACTTGTTATTCCTCACAATATTGTACTTAAAAATAAAAAATTATAATTTTTTAAAAAAGTTTGATTTTTATTCAAATTATGTTAAATGAAAATCATGACTAATTTTCCAAAATTATCTCAATGATCTTTAAAAGATATGATCAACAGTGAAATCTGTAATGAATTGTAGGAGTTTTTTTAAATCTCTGTATATAATAATGTACCACGTTTTCCAAATTATATTCACATATATAATTTGCTTAAAAAAAAAAAAATTCAGAATGCATATTATGCACCACTGCTAATAATCCGATAAAAAAATTCTTCATCAGTAAACTTAAATAAGTTTTGAAGAAAATCCCATTTATGTTTTATAAAATGAATAACATATTATGTTGAAATCTTTCACAACTTGACTGACATATTTCAGTTATAATTAATTTTGTCAAATTGTGCTCGAGAATGACTTTGGTTCCTTGATGGGATATTGCAGTGGTGCTAATCACTGCTGTCATTTCACATTTTGTCTTGACTTGAGCTTTTTGTCCTAATAACATTCAAGTTAAAATTGTCATGTTAAATCAAAAGCATGTAAGTTAAATGACAGATTTTAAATTAAAAGTTATTTAGAAAAGGCTGCAAAAAAAGATTGGGAAACTGCAAGATTGTTTAATGTTGAAAAATCAAATATTTGACTGTGGAAAAAATTTAGATTTATTTTGAAAAGTATGACTGATGTTAAAAAGCTAATCATGAAAAATTTGACTGACCAGATTTAAAGGAAGAATTAAATAAATTCATTTTGAACAAGGGGGGGGGGGAAAGGATAAGCTGTCTCTACAATAAATATAAAGTTGAAAGCTCAGCTTATTGTTTGAGAAATGAATATTCAAAACTTCTCTCACATTATTGGTTGACCAAAAACAATTCTTTAATTGTTTGTAGTTGTTCAGTGGTCAGCCAAAATATTACCTGAAAATTTTGTAAAAAAACATTGTTGAAGATAATTTTACAATGAATTTGATTTTCAAAAAGTTCTATTATCATTTGATATACCTTCCAGAACTGTTCATATTCTGGGAGCAAGCAGTTTTCATATAAATATTATAGGAAATTAAAGATTTTTATTTACAATAGTTTTCTACTAATATTTAATAGTGACTCTTGCAAGAGCAATTTTTTTTTAAAGTTCTAAAATTTGTGTAAACAAGAAAGGATGTATGAATGAAGAAATGATGTAAAGGTTACAGAATATCTACCCAAAGGGAAAAAATTAGTTTTTTTCACCTTAAAGCTTTTTGAATTATGGACTCAATGAAAACACATCCCAGCAAAAATGTTTAAAATGACCTAAAGTCTGAAAATATTTCAATATCTGCAGGACTGACAAAGTAATTATACTCTTAGGACATTGGAAATAATAGTTCAATTAAATCAAAAATTAGGAAATTATAGGAACAGCATGTGTTTGATAGAGAAAAGAATTTTACAAAAATAGGAAAATTGAACTTCGATTATTGTAAAAAATATTATCGTACACATTTAAATAGATATTTTTCATGATTAAATTTTTTTGTATAATTTATTACTTATTTTTATAATGTTATTGTACATTTTTATTTTATGTTTCACTACATTGTTGGCAGTATGTATTGATGCATTTTTTATAAAACTTGTTGTGGTATACAGCACCACAGGTTATGTAACTTTTTTTTTACTTGAGAAAAGATTTTGTGGATAATTTGCTATTGTGGATTGTATAGAGAAAAATATGGTCATAAAGTATTTCCTAAAATATATTGAATGGTTATTCTGAAATATTTTGTTCTGAATTAACTTTTAATGTGTTAAATTACAAGTAAGATAATGTTAAAAGAAAAGTAGGTTAATATTTTAAAGAAAAAAATGCCTTTATTTCCTAATAAAAATCTTACTGTGAAAAGTTTTCTAATCAGGACACAATATTGCACATTAAATTTAATAATCTGATATAGATTTCATTGGGTGTTTTTTTCTAAAGTTAATTATTTTAATTATTATGTGTGTAAATTAATATGACCATATCTTATTTTAAAACTTCATAAAATTACTGCTGTGATTTGAGAAATTAGATTCTTTGTATTATTTCACAGATTTCCTAAACTGATGGAAATTAAAAATTTAAATGCTACAAATTAAGAAATCCATTTGTCAAGTCAAAAAATTTTCTGTTTTAAAATTTGCTTTAAATGGTATTCTAATATAGCTACTCAGTAAATAACAGTATTGTTTTATGTAATTTAGCAATCTTTTTTGCAAATTTTATATATAATAAAACTGAAACAATTAATAACTCCTTTTTATTTGTGTTATTGCAAATTTTTTTTTTTTTATGTATACAATAAGAATGATTCCTAAAATGATTTATTTATTTTTTTCTTGTTAGATGACCTTATTACAAAATTTAACAGTTTAAAAAATTATTATCGAAAGCAAAAAAGAATTGAAGCCAAACTCAAGAATGACAGTGCAACAAGGGTCTTTCATCCAAAATGGGAACATTTTCAAAGGCTTTCTTTCTTAGACCAGGATATAAAATGTGAAGATGGTTTTACCTCTGCTGAATCCTTAACCTTTTTACCTCTGCTGAATGTTATGACTGATTCTAGGAACTGTGTAATAATTTTGAATATAAATTTTACATAATTACTTTTATGATCATACTTTGTTATTATGTTTTTAAATAATTATTACAGTAGCTGTAAAATAGAATTAAATAATAATGGTTTAACTTGAAAATTTCTAAACTATATCTACCCTAAGATATTAATATTTTTTGCATTTTATAGATTGTTGAATAAATAAGTAGATTAAAATTTCAGTCATTGAACAAAAGTATCACATGTCTTTTTAAAATAAAAACCAGAAAAATTATTTTGTATATGGAGATACTAATGAAAAAGATTACTAAGTGGCATAATGCTTAATGTTCTGGTGTAGTCTCACTTTGGGTGTAAATGTATGTTATGGTTCAAAATCTATTTAATTTTGCTAATTGAATTAAGTGAAGATTAAACAATGATTATAGAGCTACAAATGCTATAAATTGAAGTTGAGCATTGCCTTCTATTTTTTCAAAAAATTAATAACTTACTTATTAGTCTCTATTAATAAGCAATCCTTAATGTTTTATTTCTGTATTAAAAATTTTATTCAGGAAAATGTCAGTTAAGTAATTTAATGACATTACTCCATTTTTTTTATTTGAGAGAACAAAATTATCTTCCGATGTACCAAGGAATATCACACAGGGCCCGAAGGTATAACAAATGTACTACATAGCATCTTAAAGATAAATCATGAGATAAATATATACGTTACTGTGAAACACCGAAATTTGGAAAATGTCGACATTCACATAGTCGCTTGGTGTATGTCCGAAATATTTGCTAAATACCCTTATTTCTAACTTTCACCGGTGAATGTTGACATTCACCTTGCACTAATGGTGAATGTTGAACATGTCCGAGATTTATATTTTTTCTCCGTAATTCAGACGTGATAAATTTTTCGCCTCTTTCTGAGAGGAATAACTCTAAGAACTTAAAACACACAGTACTTTTAAAATGAGAAAGGAAAATAATAGACGTAAAAGACTTACTTAATTATACAGTATGTTCTAAATGAGTAAATAAAATAACAGCAATAAAAAACTTACTAAATTATGTGAATCAAATCTTATTTATTGCAACAACTTTAACTATTATGACACTTTGAATTGCACAAGAGACCCTTGCTTTTACAACTGCATTTATTTGTGGAACACTTCCTTTTGCAATGACAGAGTGTATAGTCTTGCCCACCGCTTCGCAAATTAGCTGCAGCTACTTCTCTCAGCGAAATTTCTTGAAAAAAAATCTTATCTATGGAAAGGAGCTTTTCTTTACGAATTTCGAACTGATTAAGTGTGTAAAGCTGCTTTAGGGTACCATTTTCATTCGCAAGTTTATAGAAGTCGGAGTCTTCTATTCCAACAACAACTGCTAACACATTTCGGTTATCTGTACGACCACAATCATCATCAAGGATTCTGTACGATTGTATTTGTGCAGTATCACCAGTTTGAGCAGGAGAAAAATGATTTTGTGAGGTTCGCAACATTTTTGTTGTTTGCAGTAGAAGATTCTCTTTCATGGCTGCTCTTTTTATAGAAATTAACTAGTGTTTTTCATTCAGAACTTGATGTGAAGACGTAGTAGATTGCAAATCCTCTCCAATATTTTTCTTTGGAATTTGGTTTTCAGTTTGACCAATGCTCAAATTGTTTTGAGAAGTATGACCAGTTTCTTCAAGCTGTTCTTCGCGCTAGGCAAAAAAGGTGATGCTATGCCTCTTTTCGCTTTAATGCCAAACATGGGTTCATAAGGACTTTGGCGTATTCCTTCATGGTATGTAGTATTCTTTCCAAATTGAACAAAGGGGTACACCTTCTTACCATTTATTTGTATTGTTATCATTCATCCATGCAGTTAGATTATTCTGTATATCCTGATTGGCCCTTTCAACTGAGCCTTGTGTTTTATCGTGACGAGGCTTTCCATGAACAATCTTTATATCTTTTCACATAGCGCATATTTCAGATATGACTTGATTATTGAATTCTCTACCATTTATCTGATTGCAGTATTGCTGGAGCACCAAATGTTAAAATTATTGGAAGAACATGACACGCTACTTCTTCAGCCCTCTTAGTTTTCAAAGGTCGTTGCTGAACAAACTTAATTAAATGATCTTGATACACCACTATGAACTTATATTCACCATCTGAGTTGCCTGCAGATAAACTTGACATCTTGAGTTTAACTCAGAACTGATCATTGGTTTCACAACAATACTTTTCTTAAGTGCACCATATTTCATTTGGCACTGTATGCATAGATTTAAATACAACATTACAACTTCATATGTAATATTTTTGTATTTATTTTGCAACTCTTTAAGCATATGTGTTCTTCCTCCATGGCCTATCCTGGTGTGAGCTTCATATAGTATACTGAACAATTCCTCATTGGTAACATAATATTCGTTTCTCTTGGTTTTAATGGTACAATTAACTTCTCTTCATCATTAATTTTTAAAACGTCAAAACGTTTTAATCGTCTGTAATCCAAAGGTGTGTTGCACTTAGTTTTAACAGAAACCACTTCAGAAAGTATCTTAGAGTACTTTTCTCGAGAAAAATAAAAGCAATTGTCTTCTCGTTTACCCGCAATTAATACATTTAACTTTTCAAGAAAAAGATCATGATTCACTGCAGTATCCATTCTGTATAAATCAGAAAAAAAATTAAGAAAACTTTGCTCTCACCATCAAACCTTTCATATACATAAGACTGACTCTACCAGCACAAAGGATTTGGCGAGAAACAGCCAGTCACCTCTTTGTTGGCTCCTCTCTTTTCAACCTCCACCAGAGCATATCTGTGATTGTCGACATACACTGGTGAGGGTCCGAATATACAAGAATGTAATGAAATATTCAATCTCTCCCCTACGTATCTGGTGTTTGTCGTCATTCACTGATTTCGGTCTTTTACAGTAACATGTGTGTGTGTGTGTGTGTGTGTGTGTGTGTGTGTGTGTGTGTGTGT
>JAPDSC010023541.1:5917-30660 GCA_026290005.1 Latrodectus geometricus
GCTTCAGTAAATATTCAATATAAGGAGAAATTAATAACAAAAATCTTTTAAACTTATCAGAGTCAAAACATTCTCAAAACCACATCAAAAGATTTTTATATTATCATTTATTTCAAGATATTTAAATAATCTCCGTGTCTTCGTCGTATAACTATATTCTAATCATATCAAAGTAAACACAAAATAAAAAAAAAGTCCAACCTTTTAGGGATGAATACCTTTATACATAAGGAAACACAAAATGCTAAGAAAAGCCACTGAATTTCTTATCATACTATCACTCAAGTTCTTTTTTTTAAAGGCTCCAAATAAGGCTTAGCTCTTCTAAACGCATTCTTTGCGAAGATCTGTTGAAAGGAGAACATTACTAAAAAAAAAAAAAAAGATTCTTGGATCTTTTTTCTTTATCTCGTTCCCTGGCGCCTCCTGTTAAAAGGATGTGCGAAAAGCTAAGGATTAATGAACGTATTTTTATGGATCTTTTAATGGCCCTTACTTGTCAATTTGTAAATTAAAGAAATGGGCTATAAAGGGTCCTTACTTAAGGCTGTAATTGTTGGACTATCACTTCAAAAGTTTTCCCTTACTTTTTCCAGTTTTTTTGTTACTGCCATATTCCAGAAAAGAAATTTATTCAGTAATCTAGAGATCATTGAAAAGCCATGATTTGGTCGGGATATTTTCTTGTTATATAAAATTAGGCATGTGCCGAGGCTTATTACCAAATTAGAAATATTGAGCAGCTTTCATTTATTTCAATCTTATTTCAGGAAATATTTTCTTGTGGATAAAGTATGAATGGAAGCTTCTATTTTTATTAGGTATCTTAAGCTTTTAAATTAAAACATTAGTTTTCTATGAATCATTCACATTGAAATGATTTTAAAAGGTTAGTTTTATTTTTAGTGAAATTCACTAGATTGAAAGTAATATTAGAAGTTCTTATATGAATATTATATTATTATATTTTTTATATATAACGTCTGGTAATGAGAATTTCCACTTTTCAACACTACAAGGGACCGAAGTGCCAATATCTTATACAGTGAGCCACCTAATCCACCATCGTATCTCCGAAATTGGATGAATCCTCCTAATTTACAAGCATGGACCAAACAAAAGATTCTAAGTTTCGCTTAGCACACCAGAAGTATCATTTCACACGGAAGACAATTCGACCAAGTCATATTTATAATACCCTAACAACAATAGCAAACACAATGGATCTTTGATAAGGTCAGAATTCGAACTCATTGCCTTTCAATAATAAGAACGATCACCCTAACTAACAAGGGCATTACGGCCAACGTAGCATAGGTATAAGCAGAACGCTTTTGAAATTTGTCAGAGGTTAATATTTCTAAATTATTATAAGTTTCAATGTTTATTTTTGAAAGTGAAAATGGTATTTGTTTACAGAAATTGGCAAAAACATTTATTTCTAATTTCTTGCTTATATGTTTAGTTAAATACTGATTGAACTTTAAATATGTCGTATCTGAATAAAAATCTGAATCAACGTCTTAAAAAATACAAAAAAGAAAAGAGAAAATGTAAAAAAAAAAAGAAAGAAAAAAGAAAGAAAAAAAAAGAAAAAAAAAAAAAAAAGAAATTGAAGCTAAATTGGTTGTTTATATTTTATTTTCGTTTTAAAATAATGATTCCTAGTTAATGAGAAATACTTGATATAATAAAAGTGCAAACAAGCATTATTAAAATAAAACACAGTACTTGCAAAGTATTTGTTAATATATCACAGCGAAGTATTCATGCTTAACCTTGTAAATTACAGAAATTTATAAAATACTTAATAGTATGTAGTATAAAATGGTTTATTGTTTGTCAGCGATTTTTTATTATTTCACATATTTGTTAAATAGCTTGTCATTGATGCATCATTTTAAAACGTTATATAGATTATATTTAGATGAAATTTTACAATAAGCAACATGAAAGGTATAAACTAGAAAAATCAAAGATATCTGATGAGTTAAAATATGAAGATTAAGTTAGATATTTCGAGATTAATTTCTCATTACTGAGTGATATTACATAAAAAAATGTAAAAATAGTTTTTTTTTTAAATATATTCCAATCATTTCTTTTATGTTGAAATTCTTGTTTCGTATCTATTATTAATGTCTTTATATTCATCATATCTAATATGAAAATAATATTATTGGATAAAAAATTCTTACGATCTATTTGTTGCTGCAAAATAAAGAAACAGTGAAAATGAATTTTCATTCGATGTTGTTAATTTGTATATGAAATTGAAAAAAGTTTTAAATATTTTTTTTAATTTATTGTTTCCCTACGTCAAATATCATTTGATTAAAAGAAATGAAAATTAATTTGGAATTTATTTAATTTTTTCAATTGAAACAGTAAAGTTTAAATCTACAATCAATATGAAATGGTCTTAACAGGACTGAATGATTAAAAAACAAAAAATGCGAAGGATTACAAGTTCAATACCAACATATCTGAATAGTTAGGCAATACTCATATAATTTATATATTAATATAGTCTTAATAATTTTAAATAAGTCTGAATATTTCCAAAACATGGATATGGCACACTATATATGATAAAATATATAACTCACTAAATGTGACACTGTTTAAAATAGTTCATTAGATGTGTCTTCAGATTGTTCACATGAGTTACATTTGAATAACATAACTCATATAAGCAAACCATAGGTAAAAAAATTATTTTATTTCTATTTTACTTTATAGATTAGTCTAAATAAGTTTAGACAGGTATCCTTTCAAATACCAGAATCTGCAGCAAGACCATCCCAAAAGTATTTTCGAATTATGAAAAAAACCTTACGAAATATACATTATTAAATAGTGCACATAAGAGATATTGAAATAACATATTTTTTAATTTGACTTATAAAGTAATTTATACATCTATTTTGAAAGCTTATATAGACTCATTAATTTGAACAATTTAAGTATTAAAAAAGTATCTCTTTGATAATACGTGGTTGGTTGGTTATTCGAACAATGGTCACTTTTTGACACGGAGTCTAAATTCTAATTACGGAATCTAAACATTGAATTTTTATACTGACTGGAATTTGAAAATTTAAGTGGACTCCTGACCACATATAAAGAATCTTTATTAGTGTTGGGAATCGATTTTATGAATGAATGTATTACATACTTCATATTCAATGTATTACACAATGAAAACACTTATTAAGAATCAAAACTTGATCACACGAATAAATTATAAACGCTTAATTTAAATACAATTATTTAAAGTCTCAAAAATTAGGTGGAAATGTGCAATAATTTTAATACTCTTGAAAATTCTAGTAAAAAATAACATTTAATGTGAAATATTGATGTTTTCGAATGATTGTTAATATTCAGTTAACTTAGGAATATTTTTAAAGGGAAATAAAAAAAATAAACCTTGTTATTGCTAAGAAGATAAATATTCTAAATATACAGTTTAGTATAAAATAAAAGAATTTGATAAAAGCAAACTCAACAAATCATAACTCAACAAGAAGTTAAAAGGGTATCAACTTGTCTTTGCTATCTGATACTTTAGTCAGTCCACAAAAAGGTGCATATAATAAAGGTTGGAAATTATTATTGTATGGTGTGGAAAAAATATGCAATCGTGAGTAGGATTATTACAGTGATCCCATCTACAGAAGATGGATTATTCATTTAATCACAGAAAGGAATGGTAAAGTAACTCCAAGTACTTGATACACGTTATCATCTATTAATGTCACAATCAGCTAAGGATTTGCCATACTGTTTTTAAAAATACTACTTTTACATGTAATATGTGTACAAAAATCTAATAAACTTTATTAATTTATGTACAGAATTCTAGTGTTTTTTTTAAATTATCAGCCATAATTAAATTTTTTATTTCAACTTAAAACTGTGAAGCTAACATTTGAACAGTTAATGATTTGGTCTTTAGGTCAACAATTCATGGGCTCAATTCCTTCATCAGCCTTAGATTTTTACAGTGGTTTGAAACTCACTTTAATTTTCAGTTTCGTTAGCCAGTGTATGTAAAAAGTGATCAAAAAAAAACTTATCCAATTGAACAATAAGTCTTATGAGTATAGTAAAATGCTCATTATGCGTTAATTTTATTTATTAAATATTTTCTTCCTGAAATACAGTATATAAGAATTAAATTAAACCTCATTTAGTAATACTTCATATAAGAGAGCTCAAACACCCGATCCTTAACTAAGTTTTATGGTGAAAATTTAAATGAAAAATTTACGTAGAATATTTTTTTATTTTTGAAATTAAAAACGCTGTTGAATTTCGTAGGAATTTATGGTTAGCAATCTGAAATTTTTTAAAACATCTCAAACGTCTTAAGAGAGCATATAAGTAAATTAAAAAATTTCCTCTAGGACCTAATTTTTAATCAAATTTATTATTTTTATAGCTGCAAACTTACGTAATGATTAGGGACTTTAGTAATCCTCTTAACATACTAGAGATAAGTGTTTTTATATTTTTAAGAAAATTAAATTTTTCTTCAAAGCACTTTAAATTGATCTCTTTATACGTTTAATTAAAATATTCACGAGAAACAACAGATTTTAAATTTTTATTCGGTTTAGATTGATTCCCCGTGTTAGCGAATTCAAAGAAGTGGTGAATTTAAGTTTTGCATGTAAGAACGAATAATGTTAAAATAATAAATGTTTTAAATTTAAAAAATGCTGATTGAACAAAGCAATTATATTTTCATTTTCTAAGGCTTTGAAACTTTAAACTTAATTTTAAGAAATAAACTATATTGTTATTTTATTCTTTACATTTTTTTAACACATTTTTAAATATTTTTAATCTATTGACAAGATTTCCCGCTATCGTAAGACGAGTAAATCATACTACTAATAAATATTTATAATATAAAATCATTCTTTGAAGTCTTTATGAGCATAAAGTATATAAAAAAAGTATAATATTAATAGATTATAATGGAACGTTAACATTTAAATATGAATAAATGTGTAAAGATAAGAAATTAAAATCACAAGTTTTGTACTTTACAACGTGTAAATTAATTAAAATAATACTATTTATATCCAAAAAACACTCAATTGCTATACATATCTCAAAATATTGACTTTAATGTAAAATATTCTATTTAACAAATTCAGGAAATTTCGCCAATTTAAATTTAGTACGTAAAATAAGTAATCCTATTAAAATATAAACATAAAAAAATTAAATAATTTATAAATTTATTATTGACATTTGTTTTCCTTTAATTTTTTGTCGCAATATATTCGATAAAATTAATAACTAGAAAAGTAGAATTTAAATCTTATTTAAATATATTTTGTACTCATACACATAATATACATGCCATGAATGTTTGGGTTAAATTATTGCTAATCATTTAAGATTGAAATGCATTTCTTGCAACTAAGATTTTTTCCTTGTTCAAAATAGTTACGAACATATATGTATAAAACTAAAAATTTGAGGTAAATAGTGGTAAATGGTTAAAACAATTCTTAAGAGCTGTTAAAAAAAATGCAGACGTACACAGAATCAGATGAATAAAAAAATAACCACGAAAATCACACATCGCAGCAAAGTATCCTTCATTGAACTCTTAAAAGAAGAAGAGGAATAAAATAATCTTTCCATATTCGAAAAGAAGACACCAAGAACCATAAGATTCGCGTCATAACCCAATGAAATGGATCCCGCCTTTCTCCAACCGCCCATTTCCTTGTTCAACGGTGCCTTTTTCCTCTTACCTCCAACTCGTAAGGAAAGGATGAAATGCGGACGTAAAAAGCCCAAAGATAACTGTGATCGCGCCTAATTTAAAGTAAGAAGTAGCAGGCTAAAAAGCAGCCAATGGAGCATCTAATGGGGGTCTCTCTTGCGGCCAGATTACAGGCCATTACCTCGATGACATGACAGAGAATCATCGACTCGCCACTTAACGCCACTGACCACCACTCCATCAAAAGATTTTTTTCCCTTCTTTTTTTCTCCTACTTCCCTCCCTCTTGTACCCCCTTCTCCAGTCTGAGATAATTGGTGTTAAGATTACCTCAATTTGAAGAGATGACATTGTAGCTTAGCAAATGGGAAATAAATAGGGGTCTTCTTGGGAGGACATAGACTAACAAATGGGAATTATATGTTACAATTCATGCCCTTTACCAATGTTAAATGTTCCGTTTTGAATAAAAAATAATTCTTTGCTTTATACTCCAGGTGATGGATTCAATGGAAATTTAGAATGAATATTTTATTTTTTATTCCTTTTTCGATTTTTATGCGAATTTCAACCAGGCTCATCTATTAAGTAAATATTTATTTTACAAATATTTTCCGTCATACCGCAATCCAAAAAAATTTATTTGAAAAGCTTAAGTAAAAACAATTATTTCATATATATATTAATCAAAATTATGTGAGAATTTTGCTGTAAATATTAACGTCACTTAAAAATTGAATAGTGAGTCATACGAGAAAGTTTGAATCGTATCATTTTAGATTTTATCGAAAATTAAATATAATCAACGTGGGCTTCATCACTTGCTAATATTGGATGAAAATATCACGGTTGTTGATATTTGACAGTTTGTCATTAGATATTCATGGTAAGAGAAAATTTGAGAAATATTTTAATATTTAAAAAAGAAAATCAAAAAGCTTATATAAATCAATTAAGTTTAATTTCAAATCTAAATTTTTGATTCTATTTAAATACTACAAAAATATTAAGTGTATAATCGCATTTGAAATATGTGATAAGTTTATGAACTGATTAAATATTCAAATATGCTTTTCTTCAGATTCAAATTTCTGAATAGTTATATTGAAGTTGGTTTGTATATTTTTAAAATAGAATATCATTTCTATTTTTTCAAATTCCATTGGATTGTTCGGAAAATCATTTCCTTTTTCCCACTTGAATCAATTTTTTCTAGTGAAAACCAACTATTTTTATGAGTTTTAAATCATGCTACGATCAAGATGGTAAAAGGTATTGGACTAGAATTGACAATATACAATTCAATAAAGTATTTATTCACTATACAATATTCTTTTTCATATATAACGAAAAAACTTTCCGAACAACTCAATATATTTGAAAAAATTATATAAAGTTTATTCTGTAGTAGATATATCGATACTTATTTTCCTTTTAAACTATTTCTGGTTTGACGGATTAAGAATGTTTTACACCTAATATTTTTAGTAATTTTTTTTATTTCTAATGGCGGGCGCCCTTGAGCAATTACGTACGTACATTAGCCCATTAGCCGCAACAAGGCCAGAAATTGCTTCTCATTTTATCGTTACCTGCGAACCAAGTCACGGAGTTACGAGTAGCATCGCCCACGCCACACTACCACAAACCCGTTTATAGGGGGGGGGCACATTCATCCATCATCTGAGGAAAGCACAAGAAACACAGAGAGAGAAAGAGAAAGTACATCTATGCTAGAACCGGGATTCGAACCCAGCTCCTCCCCATCCGTAGTCAGTTACGCTAACCACTAGACAGGTTAGGTGGCATATATATATATATATAGGTTTTACAAATTGGTAAAATATTTTAAATCCATTTTGAGCAAATGGTGTTAGTAAATATAGATAGTACGTTCAAGAATATTGAAAATAGCACACACTAAGAAGAAAACATTGGATTAAAATGAAAATTAATACGCATAATACTATACATAAGAGATTCATTTGGTCTGAAAATTAAGATAAATAAGCAAATACAGTGTGCACATTTAAAAAGCAAACACAATCCAACATCAATAACACGTTGGAGCGCTTCTTGCTGCTATACATGTCGAAACACTGTCTGGCTTTGAATTGATCAGACATCTGTTTTTGAGACAGATATGGCCACAAATATTGAAAAACAGCCTCCAAATTATGTATAGAATGATGTGTAGTACCTATCGTTTCATCCAGTCTCATGCATGCTCTGTAGGCGGAATACCTGATTAGCGGCTGGGCGTGAAATGGTCGGAATATGACATAGAAAGTTTTGAGTACTTCGAAATGTGAGCATGAGCATTATCTTGCTGGAAAATTTCTCCCATGAGATTTCATTAATAAAAGATCTCATGTATAGTCAAAGAATGCCATCAATAGAACGCCCACCTGCTAAGCTTTCATGCATCACATCTAGAAAGGATTGGCTAACATGGCCACCCAGACAATTACACCTGTTGTGCGAGCAGTGTGTCGTACCCCTTAGTATTGTTCCTTGAAAATTCCATTATATAATAAATATATTGTAATATATGAGGCCAAATATCACCAGACATCCTATAATCGTTGGTTTAGAAGATACTAGATATTTAACTGACGGAATGATGAACTTATTTCACATTAATACCGGGTTTATCTTTCAAAGTAGTAAACAGCTGATGATAGTGTTCTTCATTCCATCTATAACTTAGGGATTAAAACACGTTTGATTTTTGATAGAATGAGGCTAGTTCACAATCGACATTTCGAATCACCTCAAAGATGTTCCATAAGATTCAAGTTGGAAGGAAGCAAACTACCAGGAATATTCAGTAACTGCATATAGGCATTACAGTGCTGATATATGAAAGTATATACTCCAAACTTGCAATAGTTTCCCAAGCATTTTATTGTCTAAAAGTTTTTTTGTACTCATACAATGTTATGGACATTACAATGTATCATATTGGATCGATGTTATGATTGAATAATTTATTAAAAATGAATTGGATTCCGGTTAATTTTGGTCCAATGGAGTACTATTTTAAATTAAGTGATGCATAATTTACATTTTGTATCAAAATAGATTTATGTATCCTACCTTTTTTAAAAGTACAGATTCTCAAAAGATTCCAAATAATGCATGTTAATTAATATGATATTTTTAAAATAAAAAAGGTATCATTGAAAGTTTAATTAATATTTTTTAGAACTATAGTAAAGCTCAAGATTCTACGTTGAATGCAACTATTATGAAATTGATTCATTGTTTAATGTAAAGAAATTATTTTAAAAATGTTTAAAATCATAAAAAAAACAAAGCAAAAATTCAGCAAGAAAAGAATTAAATTTAATGGATCTTTAGTGAGAAAATTACGAATTTAATTTGAATTATTCTCTTAATCATTTATCGATTAAAATTTCCAATTAAAATTAAACTTGTGACTAATGATGCTTGAATCATTAGGACGAAAGTAATGAAGAGCAATTAGTTCAGAAAATCGAAAGGAATCAAACGTTTGGAAGTCGCATTGAAATGCTATTTTCTAATTAAGTAAATAAATGCTAGAATAGAACGTGCAGTATTTAAAGATTATAAAATTCATAATTACAAATTTAAATGTTTATTTTCAGAGACATATATACAATTTTAACTTTATCTTATGAACAATGTTTAAGCAAAATAATATTTATAAAGTTGCTAATAAATGAAATAATATTTGTGATTCCATAAAAACTATTGAATTGAAACGTTTAAGTGCAATTTCGATATATTTTACTAACTTACCAAGCGCATACATTTTTAAACTAAAAATAATCTTCTGAATCTGAAAAATCTAACAGTTTTTAAAAGATTCCTTTATATGTTTAAATTTGAGCACCAAAATTCACGTCTACTTTATCATAATTAGTAAGATTTAATTAAGGAGCCATTTTTCAGTGTCCTAAATGCATTATATTTAATAATTTATCAGACATGCAAAATTGAGAGCCATATTTAGTTAGTGATATCATTATGTGTAGTTGTATTAATGCATAATGCATTTAAGGAATTTCACTATTAAATACTGCCGTTAATGAACAAGTTCTAGATTTTAAAGTGTGAAAAGATTATTATACGGCTTATGATAATTTCTTGAAGACGCTACACGCTACAGTTCTTAAACAGAATTAATCGAAAGTAAGCATAACTTTTAATATTAGCAAAAGGTCAAAAAAGTAAAATATTATAATAAACTACAATATATAATTATAAAAATCACGTTTTGAATTTAAAAAAAATTATTAAAAAAAATGGTACAATTAAAATAGTAAATGATAAGTGTTTGTGTTATTGATATAACTTTTTTTTTTAAAAAAAATTACTATTAAAATTATTAATTGTTTGAACAAAAGTAGTGTTTGAAAATAAGTTGATATAATTTATTGCTTAATAAAATAATTTTAATCCAAATTAAAGCCATGAAAATCTTGTGGAGAAAGGCATCATTTTTATGGCTGGAAAGTAGGGGGTTCGATATTAAAGCCAATAGAGGACTATGCAAAAATGATCATTAAAAATAATTTTCATTAAAAGTATTATAGCGTCCAGTGTCCCTATGTTGTTATGCGTTGAGAAGAATGTGCCAGCTCATGTATGGACCTCGCCATTTGACTGTAGCTCAAAACTGTGGGTCGATCAATAGCAGGTGCTTAGAGGTATCAGTTACAATAAATAGGCAGTCAGAAACGTACTCGAAAAAATTAACGTGAGCTAACTCAAGACAAAAATTTCAGCAGCATAGAAATTTCATACCACAAGCGTTTGGTAAATACTTTCGTATTTATTTCTCATATACTAATATATTGAACATTTATTCACATATTACGTTGTGCATTTCATTGTATTTATTTATTCTCCTCTTATAGACTGGCTGTGGAATGCCACATAAGGAAACGTAGAATGTTGCATAGTTTACGATAGGCTTCACATTTTTCTATGTTTTAAGTGAAGAAAGAGCTGGATATTTAAATTTCATAAGGTGAAAATAAGTGAAATATAATGAATACTATAAGTCAAATCTTGAGGAAGATATACTTTGTTAAATTAAGTTATATTTTGTAAAGGTTTTCCTACTTATACGTATTTTTAAGATATCGAAACCTATTATCTTCAACTAATTTTCAACAAAATTTACAAAATGTCTTTTTTTCTTTTTATTTTTCAAATTTATTTTTGACTACTATTTCTACTACTAAAAATAGTATGTTATACTATTTTTGAGGAAAAAATGTTATACATGTTATACTGTCATTACAAATTGCCAAAAGCTAGTGATCAAAAGATAGATAGTGTCAAGTGATGTCTCAAAATCATGAATATTAAGTTGCAATCGATGAATATTCTTTTTTAAGCAAAATTATTCTAAAATTACATGTTAAGAAGATTTTATATGTACTGTTTTTTAAAAATAATTATCATTATATTTCTACATTTCTTATACTTTTAGAAAATATCACCAAAGCAGTAGCCAAATTTTTATTTTCGAGTTTGTCCTTTCAATTTCTATAAAAATATTTTATCAAAACATATTATTTAATTTATAATGTAATTTATTACAACAAAGAAATAGTAAAAATCATGCAAACATATAATTTATTATTTTGCACAACATATCCACATAATACTTTTGTGTTTTCGCTACATTTATCATAATTATCTGCAATTTTTTTAAACTATAAAATAAGAGATATATAAAATAAAGTAAGCCCCCCCCAAAATTATTTTTATAAGAAAATTAAATTTTTGTATATACTCATAAGTGATCACCAGCGATATTTAATGAAATATTGTTGGTGCATAAACGTGCCATTCCAAAAAATTAATAATAATTATTACTTCATACCAAGAAAAATTATTATTATTACTATATATCTGTTGATTAATCTCATACACATACAAGGCATTAAATTTTATGACCTGTTTTCTGTATCTTTTAATAAAATTTTATGTCTCTTTTCAAGATAATCATATGCGTGAAAGTTTAAAAATACTGTCGTTAAGTTTTATTTTCCTTTTATTTGCTAATGTAATTTATACAATAAGAAGAAAATTATGTTTCATTTTAGCATTTGAAAGTTTATATTTATTACAGTGACTATATTAAATAACTGAATTACAATAAAATCCTCTAAAAAACTGATAATAGTAAATATATATAATTCCATTTATTATAACTTTTTTTTCTATTTAATCATTATATATATTGTCTTTCTTAATTGGCAGTATAAAAAGATATTTTAAGATTTATTAAATTATATTTTGTATTAGTATAATTGGAGAATTTATCTAGATCTTCAAATTTCTTTAATTTGAGTGCCATACTAACAAACATTAAGTTTATAAGATCTAGTAAAGTAAATTTAATTTGAATTTTCATTTAATGCAACTTAATTTATTCAGGGCAAATTTATATATGAATAAAACATTTTGTAAAAGTATCATATTTTTCAAAAGAGCATCATTTTGATTCATTATGAAAAAAATTTATGTCATAGAGTACATTTTTAAATTCAAGTATTTGCAAAAGTAGAGCTACATTACAAAATTCAATTTTGATTTTAAAAAATATTTTTGTGAATAAACAATGAAATATTATATATTTAACTTTAATAAATAAATGTTATAACAAAACTTCTCGTTATATAAATTAAATCCTCAATACGAATTGATCTATTAACATACACTATTAACATCGATGCACTGTAGTTATTAGATTTTAGTTCTACGTTAAAATTAGATGTTTAGTCATTAGACAACCAGTTATTAGTTTTAAATAACAAGTTGAAATAATTATTATTTCAACACTGTTAATCATTTTTAGTTAAAATATTTATTATAAAATAAGAGATATTTTTTCAATCTAATTTATGTGCACTTTCCTAAAAATCTAAACGGAATTTTTAATGTAACAATTTGAAAAAAATTTGATACTTTTATATGGAAAATAGGAAGGTAACATTTATTAAAAGTATCATATAGATTTGTGTGTAGAGCAAATAATTAAAAATTTTATTTCTTACAGCAATAATATTTTCGAATCATAAAAAATGTTCATATAAAATATTTTTCGATTTAGAATAATATTTCAAGTAGAGGCATTTATATACACAGAATGGTTGATAAAATACTAGGGATTCTCTTTATTTCTCTACGTATACATTTACTGGTATACATTTGGAAGTAATTTTACATTCATCTTAGTAATAAGCACTAAAAGTTTATTTAATGTATTTAAACTTTATGCTTTTCTACTTAGTCTTCTAATGTATTTTATAAGTTGTACTGTGACAATATTACTGTTTGTTTACCCATTTCAAAATAATAACATGACACAAATCCTGTTTTCTAAACATAGCAAAATTTACAACAGGTAAGAAATCAACTAGCTTTTCATGTTTACAAGCAATAAGTCTTCATATAAGTAAATCATCAACAAATGTAATTTCAACACATCTATACTTCATTTGTTGAATTATCAGATCATTTTAAGAAGAATTATTGTTGCCTATTAATAGAAAATAGTATTTGTCATCATCGATATGAGATAAATACAGTAAAAAATTATTATAAAATTAGTTCATGATAATTTTTAACTGATTCTTTTCTTAGTGATTTGAATAAAAATGTCTATACTCATATTAGAAAACATTATAATCCTTTTTGTTATTGAATTTCATATTGTTATATAAAATGAGAAGTTTAAGAATTTTAACATATTTTAAACTGCATTAGGTCAATGATTTAATTCTTTCTGATTATGAATTGTCACAAATAATGCTTATATTATTATAAGAAATATTGCTCACTTTTAATAAAGATATTGTACTACTGAATTTTATAGTGTTATGTTAAATAAAATACGCCATTTCATTAAATTTTGAACTTTACTGAGTCATTAATTAATATTGTTTTGCAATTGTGATTTAAAAAAAATATTTATACCATTATTAGGGGAAAGGGTATTTTTGTAGTATATTGAATATCCTATTTTTATATAAAATGAAAACTTACAAAATTAGAATATATTTTAGCATTTTCCATGTCATAGAATGCTGGGCGCCGAACTGGTAGCCGAATGGTTAGCGCTCTTGCATTTGGTTTAGCAGTTCGTGGGTTCGGATACCACTTTGGATATGGGTGTCTATAGAAGTGCGGAATGCGCTTTTAACCATAGTTCATTATATTAGACTCGTGTGCTAGAAAAAGACCTATGAGCAACAAACAAACCAATACTCTGTTGGTCTTTATCAAATACACTTTGAATCGGAAAAAGTCTACTAGTATTAAAATAGTATGATAGTTGTTTCAATAAAGATATTTTTGTACCAGATTTTTTTAAAATATTATATAAAATAAAAAATGCGTAATTTGAGCCTTAATCTTTTCTTAGATTTAATATCCCTTCTATTATACTTCTATTAAATGTGAGTTACCGGAAAAAATGCTTTTTCTGTTAGAAGAATAATAATTGTTTGTAGTTTGAAGATATTTTTCTATGACTAAGTTTCATATTGCTTATAAAATTATTCATATTTTGTTATTTCACATATTATATAATAAAATTACGCAATTTGTGAATATATTTAATCTTCACTGAGTTATAGAGTTGTTGCAATCTTTCTTTATTAAATGCAATATGAGTGAAAAAATTTTATATGCTATTATTTATGCTATTGAATTTCATATTGTTGTATAAAATTATGAAAAATTACGCAGTTAGTTTTTTAACTTTAACTTCGTTATAAGCTGCAATCTGGCATGAGTATCCCGAGATTTCCGCCATTTTGAATAAATTCTTGCTATTTATCCTTTATCAGATCTTTGAGGCGATACAACACAAACCAACTAATTTCCATTTACTGTTCGCTTGTGTCTCACGGGAAATATGCAATAAGGAGTCGGCTAACTGCAGTTGGGAAGGCAATTAGAGAAGCGAGATTAACGAGAACCTAAAAATGTTAAGAAAAACTGAATCCTTTGCCGAGTGAAATTAAAGGAACAAAAAAAGAGCTCTGCACGCAATCGGATCGTTTTGACCAGCGGAAGAGGCAAGACCACGTGATAGGAAATTTGTACCGAATGGGAAATGACGCCTCTTTGGGCAGTGAGTGACGAAAGCGGATCAAATTGCTTCCGATACAAAAAAGCAAAAAGAGCGAAAATGAAAACCGTCTTTCATCTGCATTAATGAAAGTTGCACTATTGCTCACGTGCTTGTTCTAAAAGTGAACGAGGTAGCAATTTGTCCAGCAGTTGAGGGAATTGGAGTATTTAAGGTGTGCAATTAGCGTAACTGTAAGGTATATGGAATGAGCCCTTCTCTTCATGTATGTCATATTATTGTTATTAAAAATTTTGATTTTCCTATTTCTCAGAGCAAAATAACTAAATGGAAAAATCCGTTGCAATAAAACATTAAAAATTTCCATGAAATATTGAGAATTCACTCATAATGGGAGAAAAAGTGACGTTTTTTTATAAGTTAGGTGAAGTTCTCGATACTAGAATCAGCTATATACCTGGAATTGAGAATATTTCTATCATTCATCGTGTCCAATCTTTCACCATTTATTTGATTTTGAAACTTGAAGAAGATAAAAATTGAACTGACGATTTCTAATCACTTGACCAAAGTTTAAAAATTTGATGTGATAATCTATGGTTAGTAGCTGGTTTTTTAAAAATTTTTGTGTTGGTGGAAGAAATAGGCAATCAGAAATATATTGCTATACAGTATGTTAAAACTTTTTAAATTTATTTTAAATTATTTTCAATTTAGAGTGCAGTTCATTAATACTAAGAAGGTATTTCTTTTTTTTAATTCTTTGAATTTGATATTAAAATCGATATTGATATCAATATAAAAATTTTCCTACAAATTATGTTTTTCACTAAGTTATGTGTTTTGTCATTTCACCATATATGTTTTACAAGTTACTATAACGATGTAGTGGCCAGGCTGTTTAAGGCGTCGTTCTCTTTACTGGAAGGTTGTAAATTCGAACTCCGCCTTATCTGAAGATCCATCGTGTTCGTTAATGGTAAATGGAGCATCTAAAATATGTCTGGTCACAATGTCCTCCATGTTCCCATTCCAAATTAATATCTCTGGGAGTGTTAGGAGCCAGGCCTTAGGTTTTACCTGGCATTCTATTTCTAAGTGGGAAGACTCCGATGGTGTTGCCATCTATGAGCCAAAGTAGAACTACCACCCTCGTAAGCGGGTGTTCTGTTTGAAAATGGAGGACGCTTTTTCTGACTTCATTTGCCCAGTCCCTGATGGTTGGCTTGGCTTATACAATTGTCATAAGTAACAACAATAAGCCTCTATTTCATGATAAAAGAAAATATTAACAATCAAGGTGATCACATCAAGATATAAATACGTCAAGAGATAAATAGATGAACACTTACATACAGGCATGAACTGTAAGACATATTTTTTAATGTTTAAAATGATATTTAATATTAATTAAAGGCTTTATAGAAACTTGTAGAAACTTGTTGCGATATTTGAATAGAAACTTATAACATTGTTATTTTAAAAAACTAAGATTGTTTTAATTACGATCAATATTCAATGCAACCAAAATCTATTACAATGAAATTTATAGAATCAGTTAAAATTTTCTGTTATTTTTGAAATATCTTAATAATTAGTTTCATAGTTATGAACATTATGTTAATAACTAAGATTCTGGGATTTTTTTTTATTGGGATGTAGTTTAATGGGAACAGACTGAATGTGCATATTTTTCATAAAAACAGAGCATAAATGCATTATTTTAAATTATGTAGTTTAAATTATTAGTTTAAAAAAATTAAATTTAATGAATATAAAAAGTCCAGTAAGTAAAATATATTCGAAAATGAATTTATTAATTTTTCAATAAAGATTTAGAATATAAATTCATTCACTATAATTTATTATAAAAAATATGTTAAAATAAAATCTTGTCTCAAGTTTTCTAAAATTTAATTTCTTTAAAAATGAATGTATATTAGAAATCAAATAAAAATACGGATTAAAAATAATATAAGCATTTACAACAGCTTCAAAAATTGTAAGAATTCCAAACTTAAAATATTATAAAATGCATAAGAGAAATATTAGCATTACAATAGTTACATAATTTTAAAGTTTATGTTATACACATATATTTATACAAACGGGTTGTATCATAAATAATTATTTATGATACAGACGGATTGTATAATATTTTACACTGTATACATAAATTGCAGTTAATTATATCATAATAATTATAACATATTTTGTAATTACAATAAAGTAAAGAAATTTTGTAAAAACACCATTTTGATTTTATAAAATACCAAATCCCTTAATGGAATCTTACGAATGAATTTGATTTAGTTTAATTTCAATATAATTTTCAATGAAAGTACTTTAAAAAATGAATTATCATTTTGAATTTACATTGGCACAGTTGCTTAAATTTTATTCATAAAGTTAATGTTAGCGGAATTATTTCATTTTTTCACTATAATTTATTAACTGTTTAAAAAAATGAGCTCAAATGAAAATTTATTATTTTTTTTAAAATTTTACAATTGCTGAGAAGATTTTTAACAAGCTTTTTCCTTAAAATATTATCTTGATCGTATTAATATGATGATACGAAATATATAACTCTTTATCTTTTTCCCCAAAATACTTATCTTTTTAAATAAATTATTTTACGTTAAAACCAAACCAAATTTACGTTAGAACGACTAAAATTTAATTATGAACAACAAACCGCTCTTTATTTCGGTTAACTTGGCTTCATTTTAATAAATGCTTTTCTATTCCAATTAAATAAAGCCAAATTAAAATATTTTACTCAAGTTCCGAGATATTTACGCGAAAGAATTTCTTTCCTTTATTTGATTATGTTACAGAAGAATTCCAAGAATTGACTGAAAAAGAAAGCTCTATAATTAAGCTTCAATTTGAATTCGGGAGTACAGAATGAGTTATAAATATTTTAGCAAATGTTTTTTACATGACTTGCATGGAAGGAAAAATTCTTATTTAATTTCTTCAATCTTCTACAAGTCGAAACTCTTAACCATTTTATTTAAGCAATTATGTATTGAGAAAAGGTTGCATTTAATATCCTTTGAGATCAGAAAATATAGCTTGCTGTTTTTTAAATATAAAATTGACATTTAATTATTTTTAATTAGTAAATATATACACAAATTCACAATAGATGCCCAATAAATATTATATAATGTAGTTTATACATCATATGTATGTTACATTTGCTTATATATGCTCATTTATAACTCACACATATTTGCTTCAATTTTGATAAAAACCTACCTCGTAATAAAAGAGATAGTATAATTAATTGTTTTCAGCAGTTTTGAAGAAAATATGTTAATAAATAATAATATTACCTAAGAATTCTTGATATAGTTGGAAGAGTAATTACGACAACATCATCAGGCAAAGAATAATAAATTAGTTCTTTTTGTTATAAAATAAATTATTAATATTTAATCCTCAAATTCTCTTTGAATAGAGCTTCTTATATATGATATGTTCGATTCGTGAACCTATGGCCATTTTTTGCAAACAACTTAGACTTACAGTTTAAACCAGATTCCGAAACACTACAAACAGGCCCCTTGAACTTCTGACTTATTAAGCTAAAGACCATTGTAATTCAATTGCCAAACTTTGTTCCATTTATATGAATTACTCAATCAAATAATATTCGTCGTATTCATATTTTAAATTTGACGAATCTTCTAGTTCGTTAAATTTTGATAACCACTCAAGAGGTTTATTTTATGATTTGGCGTATTTCACACACAAAGATATGTAAAATTCTCAACTTTTTCTCAAATGTATAGTTACATTTAAGCATTCGATAATTTCAGCAAATGTGTTACATTATTCTTAGCTTCCATTTTAAGTCATTAAACATAAGAGACAAGATTGAAAAAAAAACCCAGAAAGGTTAAATGTAATTGCTAATTGTGAAATTGACTTTACATTTCAGTAATATTGACAGTTTTCCGATTCCATTGATTTCAATTCAAAATAAACTCAGTGCACATTACTGCTACATATAGCTGACAACAAAGTCTCATAGTAATATTTGTAACTAAATTTGATGTTTTTATTATCATATTTTAACTACTTTCAAATAATTATATCAATTATTACCATTTTCTGACATTCATTGTGACCGTATTATATTTTTCAAAGTAGTGTATTTGATGAAAAACTAGGAATTACTGAAATACATTAATTTGGATTAATATTTAAACACATAAATTCTATCAATTTAACTTTTTAAAACTTCCAACTTTTAAATTAACATAAAAGGTAACAGCCAAAGGAATTTTTGTCAATATTTTCAGTTTTTTACTAAACCTAACATTGATTTGAATAATTTTTCATAATTTCTTTAATTAAATATAAAGATAAAATAATCATTCACTCTCTTCCAATGAGTAATTTCAAATCAAAGAATATATTTTTAAATTATACATTTCCTATATATTTATTTTATTCTGTAATTAATATGTAAGAATATAAATACATGAATTTTTGTTTCTTTATTGATTTTTTATAAATAAAATATTTACACCACAGAAGTCCTCAAATTTAATAGTCAAAGAATATTAAGGAAAAGTATAAACATCTTAATTTTTCTATAAAAACATGTTATTAAATTTTGTAAATACTACATAATAACAGCTTTCCCAAAATATGTATATGTTAAAATACGTAAAAAATATATTTAATTACGATAAAGCATTTTAATTCAAATACGTAAAACGTTTAATCACTTAACTATAGTAAAAACATTACTTTGAGTATTAAAGACATTTTTAACCATTACAATGTCAGTTAGTAATTATTTGTGAGATCAACATTGCAATACAATGTCTATTTGAAAAAAAAAGTACTTTTTTCCATAAGAAAAATGTCGTTAGATATTAATTTAATGGTACAGCAGAAAAATAACACATATTTATTGAGTTATATGGATAGTTATTGTCAATGTTTTACTTTTTCTGCGTCATATCAACTGTAGAAAGTTTACTGATAACCCGATACTTTGGAAACTTTTTTTATTTTTTATTACAGAATGCTCAAGGATTTTAATGGAAATTTAAGTTTTATCATGTAATCTTAAGTTAAAATACCATTGAATCATTTATTAGACAGAATTGGCAAATTTAATTAAAAATATATTCCCAAAAGCATTTGCACCAAATATATTATTTAGCTATCCAGTAGCTATAAAATATGTTTGGGAATTATATTTAATCAAAAACAAGTTAGTAAGAAATATAGCAAGTTGTGGACATCTACAACTGTTATATTATTGGTAATTATTTAGTGTTTAATTATTGATATAACTATTAATAATATTTACTATTTTCAAATTATTTTTAAGTTTCTCTAAGCAATCAATACATTTTGCCGTAAGAATAGAATAACTTGTGGAAGATTATTTTGCCATAAGAATAGAATAACTTGTGGACGATTATTTTGCCATAAGAATAGAATAACTTGTGTAAGTTTTACATACCCGAACTATTTCATGAAACAAAAAATAAATAATTTATGTCTGCCCTTCCAAGAACTATCCAATCTCTGACAGAAAAAATTCATGCCTTTGTTCCTTATCAATAATCCACAGTACAAAAACCCAACTGAAATAAATCAAAGTCTTTTTCAATTTATGTTTCTCTAAATCTATAATTTTACATACTTATGGCCTAATATCAAACATTTTGCCATTGTACACTTCAAAAGATACATTAATTTTTAAAAAAATAATTATTTCTTAAAATAAACAGACGAAAGTCGTTAAAATTTGGAATAATAATGATTAACAAAGAACTACCATATTTCTAATTAACTAAACTAATGGTTCTTAGAATTCAAAGTTAGGGCGAAGACAAGATTTGTGCAATATAAAGTTCATAAAATTTACTCGTTTACTTGCATAATTATCTATATAACGATATTATTCATTATTATTAATCACTTTTTTTGCATTCAAACTAATCTATATCAAAAGAAGCAAAGGAAAAGATAAATTTCAATTAGAATTGCTGTATATTTTCTTTAACGATATACTAATAGTTGTTAAACGCTTAAGTAACCCACATTATTAGGATGTGAGTAATGGGCCACGGTCGATTAACTGACAGCGTTAAATACATCATATAATTGATTGCTTTATAATTACAATGAAATATTTCTCTTCTAAGTATGAAGGAAAGGGTTTGTTACTTATTTGGTACCAATACTAAGTTAGATATGTTAATTTTTAAATCATAAGAGGCTAATTAATTTGACTAATTACTATTGTTATATGTATTTTTCCCCGAACCTTCATTTATTTATTTAAGAAACAGGAAAATTAGTTCTATAAATTATTAATAAATAAATAATATAATTTAGTTTTTTATTTTGTTTGTTGTAAAGAAGTTTTAATAAATATGAACTTTTAAAATATCATTAAAGAATATTTTTAATAATATGAATCCGTTCTCAGTTATAGCTTAATTTAAAGTACCAGAATTATTATATATTATTTTAAATGTAAGTTAAGAACATTAATTTTGTAAATCAACGATGAGTACATATATAAATAAATACAAATACACAGAAATAACATAAATAAATACAAAAAATACTTAAATTAAAATCTATTTATTATATATTAAAAGTATAATACATAATATTTAAATTTGATCTTCTGTATATTAAACTTTTAATATACACTGCTCAAAACAATTAAAGGATATTGTGGTTTTAGGTGGATCTTGTGGCTGTGAAATATTTTAGCTGGTTGATACAGGGTCGACAGACGTAGTAGGTTACATGAGAATAAATTACACATGTTTGGCAGAAAAAATGCCTTTTATTGCGTATTTGTGTACAAAAGGAAAAAAACACAATTTGTGCATATAAGGGGGAAAAAAGAGAGAGAGAGAATAAGAAAAGGTGTTTTCTTCAAAGGAAATCATTTTCAATAGGGGGTATGGATTCCACTGACCACCAGCAACGTTGAACACCTTTGAAGCATGGAGTCAATGAAGCTATTAATCACGAGTTGGGATATTCTGTCCCACTCTTCCAGAAGAGCTCTTTCCAGTTCTTGGAGAATTTGTAGGGATGGTTGGTGGCCAGCAACTCGTCTTTCTAGAGCGTCCCAAACGTTCTCTATTGGATTCGTGTCAGGAGAACATGCTGGTCATTCCATTCGTACGATTCCCTCATCGAAAAGAAAATCCTCCATCAGGTTAGCACGATGTAGTCTGCAGTCCATTAAAATGAAGTCATCTCCGATTGCTGCAGCGTAAAGGACTACAACAGGTCTGAGGATCTCATCCCTATCTCAGTGACAAGTCAGAAGTCCATCTCGAATGATATAAAGGTCTGTGCGCCTGTTAGTGGAGATGCTACCATACACCAACACTCCCCATCACCAAATCTGACACTTTCGTGCACGAACGCAGGATTATTCCAACTGCCACAGTCCCTCCAGATGAAAATACGCATATTATCAGGATGAACAGAAAAACGGGACTCGTCAGAAAAAAGAACATTGCTCTATTCATTTCTCCTCCAGTTCACATGCTCTGTTGCCCACTCCCTGCGATCGCGACGATGCTTTGATGTTAGTTTAACGCAGGCCATCGGTCAGCGAGTATACAGACGTATACCATGGAGCTGGTTTCGGACAATGTGATTTGAAACCGTGGAAAAAATTACATTACCACTAAAAATTATTTACATTACCATCTAAAATGGTATTTATTCTAGACCAATGTTTTTTCAAAAAAATCACTTTAATAATAAATAAAAAAGGAACTCGTGTAAGGTAATATTATCTACTATTAAATGCGACTTTTATGTGTGATATATTCTATGATCTTCGGAGTACTGTTTAGAATAAATAGAAAGAAGAAAATATAAAAATATTGTTCTAAAAACAAGTTTCGTTTTCAAAATGAAAAAGAATATGGTTTTGATAATGATAGCGCTATAAATCATTGGTTAATAATAATGATGTTAATTTTTAAATAGTCCCTTGAAAATAAAATGAATTTTTTCCATTTAAATCTTTTAGAACACACATGAATAAAAATGTTTCAATTCGAATAATAGGATCAATTAAAATAATAAAAAATAGCTTATTAGGATATTTTGAAATAAATTTAGTTTGCTAAAGTTATAATTGAAAAATTTTAAATACATTTAAATATAGAATTTAATAGTTTTTCATTAAGAAATGTTATAATCCGAATATATTTTAACGAGAGTTTTCTAAAAAATTGAAATCAATGAAATAATTTAAAAATGATTCATTAATATAACAGAAAAGAAATTTTTTAAAGTTAAAGTTACAAATTCATTTGAAAGAAATTTAATTAAAAAAGTTATTTAAAAATACCAGACATCTAGTTTTATAAACATAAAAACATTTACACAAATTAACTTTGCATTATTCATCAATTTTTCTGTATAATTTTAAATAATATTTTATGTATTTATAAGATAAGAAATTGAATTTACTTGATCATTATTATTAATAATTCATATCAGTTCAGAATATCTACTGCATAATATAATATTCTTGTTGAATAACTGGTTAATATCTTCTCTAAACTGTAATCAAAATTCTATTCATCATAAGCTCAATGAAAATGTGTGCATAGAATACGTAAAAAAGCGATATTTCAAAAATAATTAGATATGCATTACAAATTAATAAGATAAGCGTATGTACGTTTATTAGATTTGTTGAATTTCTTATCTGAATTTTTCCTATTCACTCAATATTATATGTAATTTTTAACTTAAAAAATTCCTGTTATAAATTTAATTAATATTTGAAATTTAATCAATATTAATTTAGAGATTACTAAACATATTAGTATGCATAGAAATTTATACGATAAAATATATTGATGATATTATATTATAAGACAGAATTATTTTATTTCAATATAATAAAAAATCATTATAAATCAATATTTCTAATACAAATGAAGTTTGGTAAAACTTCAATTTAAACGAAAAATATGGCAAATATGTTTTAAATAGTGTAATGTATTTAAGCCTAAATATACTAGATGTAGTTATGTTTATTTTTTTACCCGATTATCTGCTGCTATCGATACCAGAATATATCGATATAGGTGTCATGCAACAGCCTGGTTTGTATATCAGATTGGGAAGGTTAATATCTTCTAGCAAGAAATGACATTTTTGGTATTAGAGAATCTGTTTCATTCATAAATGAAAAAGAACTCTGGTTATTAAATAAAAATGATTATTATTTACTTTTTAATTATAGATTAAAAGAAACCATTATTAAAAGTAATAAAACTATTATTAGTTATTATAATTAGAAAAAATATGCGACTTCAATTATAGTTGACATAACAGTAATCAAAACTAACAAAGCAGAACGCTTTGTTATATCATGCTTGTTATTAAGAATTTTTTTTAACCTGTTTTACAATTTCGTTTAGTACTTTAAACATTCATAAAAATTACTTAATCAAATCTATTAATTATTTTATTAAAAATAGTTTTTTGTATATAAGCTATAATGCCAAACACAATATGTTCTTAATTAGTTCAAATGTATCAATTTTGAGCTAGTCAAAAACATATTGTATGTATTATAATTATTTGGTTCTTAAAACATATTTTCTTTTGCGTGTTTTTTTAAGAAAAGTTCACTGAGATTTTTGTCTTTTGCCCTTCATATGGAGATATTTTTTTACATTAATATATAATGTTTTCTTGAAATATATGGAAATTTCAATCAACATAGTATTTAGTAGTTCAATAATGCATTAGTTATTTATATTATTTTTATCTTATTGATCTTTCTTATTTATATTGCATTTCTTATGTATATATATATATATATATATATATATATATATATAT
>JAPDSC010023541.1:30760-49537 GCA_026290005.1 Latrodectus geometricus
ATATATATATATATATATATATATATATATATCATTTAAAACCTATAATTATAAGAAATGTATATATATAATATATTTCTCATTATTATAGATTTTAAATGACGGTGATTGATAAATTTTATTATTGAAAGAGAATTCATTAAATTGAATAATTAATTATACTATGTAAGTATTAATTATATTATGTAAGTTTATTACACACACACAGAGGGGGGAAAAACGCATATTTCATAGAGTCTTTTTAATAAGATAGCTCTCAGATTAAAAAGAAGCAAAAACGTTGATATAGAAATCAGTTTCAAAAGAAGAACACATCAAAAATTGAAGTTCATTATTATTATCCTCAAAAATAATATCATATTATAAAAAAAAGTCTTTAATTTATGTAAATTATATATTGAATATATGTATTCAAACATTTTTCAGGCATATGTTAACGGATTCATATCAATGGTGTTAGAAGATTTTCTAAAATGTTGTTTAAACTTCTAAGAAAAATTTATTATGATTCGGCTTAATTAAAGTTAATTTTATTGGAGAGATTTTTTTTGCATTTATTGGGACATAGGAACTTTCATATTCTTTGGTAACCAAAAATAACGAATCTAGATGCCAGAAGGTTGTTGTTTCAGTTCTCGAACATAAACATTCATTTTTTTGTTCAAAAATTTTCCTTTATAATTATTTCTGCTCAACAATTGTCATGATATTAATGATACCAAAGCAACTATTACCTTCTAATTTAACATTTTAATCAAAAAAAATACAAATTACGCTTCCAAAATATAAGCCATCAAAACTTTAAGAGCAATAAAAAACGAATCAAAACAGGAATCCATAAAATACAATCATCAGAGTCACTTAGCTGTCGTGAATTCCTTGAAATTCAGTACTTCCAATATCCTGTATTACAGAATATTTTTCCTTCTCTAACGTTACAAAGTATATGTATTCATGATTAAAGTAAGTACTTATAGTTATTTAAGAGGTTTAAAACATTTTAATTGTTAAGTTTTAAGGGTAGGTAAATTGGCCTTTTTTTTCTAATGTCTGCCAAAGAAACATTTAAAATATAACAAAATTTATCGAATTCCGTTCTATTTGTATTGAATTCTTTATCTGGAATTAAAAAGTTGCTCATATGAATCTTTTATTTGATTTTGTAATTTTATTATGCTAAACATAGTTCTGTACCTTAAGTATGAGTTCTTGTCATGCTCTGCAAGTTATTTTCAAATACGATGTTGTAGTGTATTTTTTGAACCATATGGAACAATTTTTTTAAATAATGTTTGTTTTTCCATTGAATAAGTAATTTAAAAAAAATTCCATTATGAATTATTATAGTTAGTTAAGAAAGTTTTTGCAATAAAAATATCAATTAATTTTCAAATGATGAAATATTATTCCTAGAATTTTTCTTAAAACATAAACTACACTTTTGACAAAATTATTAGTTTCAGACTTTCGAGTGTGAAGGAAATAGAAAAGAATTACGGTCTTGTGTTTTATATATGTATTACATGTATTTCAAAATACAAAAAATATGTTTCTTTTGCAGGAAATACCCTTCTCCATTTATCGCCAATGTACAATAAAAGAGATCAAATCAATCGGTAAAAATAACAAACACCTTACTCAAGGTGTTGAAAATGGTTTAGAGAGGAAATGTTTACAGTGGAAAAAAGTATCTGAAATTGGCGACAAGTTCCTTTTTAGAAACATCCTCTCCGAACATTCTCTTAGAAAATAATTGTGACAAGCCTGAGAAATGAACTCCTTACAAAAGGAAAAGTGAGATGGCAATTCAACCTTCTTATTTTTCTCTAAACTGTTTCTATTTTTTGGCAATTTTTTGTTTATTTTTATATTTTTTCTCGCCAAGGAACGTGATTCCCCTCAAAAGATCATTTACGAGTATTCATTTTGAATGCTCATCGTAGCTTCTTGGAAATTCTATCCTCGCCTTTTCATTCTTCGATTTTTTTTTCTCACTTGTGTCCCAAGAAGAGCGGAATGTCAAGGGGCTGCTCTAATAACAAAAGGAGGATCTGGAATTTATACGGCGTATTAAGTAAGTTTATCCACTTCCATAATGAAACAGCTGTCGTCTTATCTTTAATTGATAAAAATTATTAAAATATTTCATTGTGTGAAATTGGATTATTCATTTTATTCAAAGCAGAAAATTTTAAAATAAACGGAAGAATATATAACTTTTAAATAAAAATTATAAAATTATTTCTGGGTATAAAATCTGTTAAAAAAGCACAGGATTTTAATATTAGACAAGTATAAATAGAAACAATTTTGGAAAATTAATAACTGCACAAATTCTTAAAGTTATTAGAAAAAGTAACAAAATTATGTAACTATGGATTATAAAGATTGATGGCACTATATTTAAAAAGTATCTTGTATCATAAATTTTTGTACGTATTTATTAAACTGCATTTCATACCCTAAATTCTTTAAAAGAAATTAAATAATTATTTCCTTTTATAGTAAATAATTTCTTCCATCATTAGAAAAAGTGTGTTATTAGTTATTAGTTAAATTCTTATAAACTTACTAAATGAAATTTTGAATTAGGATTTAATCAAAAGATAAATATTAAATAAAAAAAATAGTTTTGAAAGAAATTTAATAGTATATTAATTGATAAAATCAATATATAAGAAATGGAAAGAAATTTCCCTGAAAATTCAATTGAAGAAATGAATTTCTTGATTTTAATTCATAAGCACATTATTTTAATTTAGAACTATTTCAAAAATATTTTCATTTGAAGTATAAAAACTGGAAAATTTTCTTCTTAAGGTTCAACGTAAAAGATTTAAAGAAATTTAAATATAGGCATTTAAAAATTTAACTTTTAGATTAATTTGTTTAAAAAACAGTAGCACTGATACATTACTATGAATTTCTCTTTTTTTATAAGACAACTCTTAAATATATTTTTTTACCAATGGTGGGCACTTGGGTGAATAACCCTTTTTTACCACAACAATCCGGAAACTGCTACTCATTTATCATTACCCGATGGGCAGTCGTGAACCAAGTCACGAAGGCGAGTAGCATTACCCACGTCACACCACCACATACCCATTTATAGGGCTAGCCACATTTATCCATCATCAGAGGAAAGGACAAGAAACCCATAGGAAGAGAAAGTACATCCATGCCCGAGCAGGCATTCAAACCCAGGTCCTCCCCGTCTGTAGTCAGTTACGCTAACCACTTGACAAGTTGGATGGCTCTCTTGAATATCATAACAGGTGTTTTGACTAAATATTGGGCTGGACACTTACAAGCCGTAACGAAAATTATTTTCATAATAATTTGCTCATGTCTCTATGACAAGTATCACTCAGTAAAATAAAAACCGAAAGATTAGAGAAGATATACAGTGACCTAGAGCTGCTGTGTCCTGATTGGTAAGGCGTTGGTTTTCGGAAAGTTGTGAGTTCGAATCTCGACCCAACCGATCATCCGTCGTGTTTATTAATGATGGCTGGGCATGTAAAATATGTCGTGGACATAATATCCTCATGTGAAATGATATTTCAGTCCGTAACAAGCCAAGTTCGATGGTTTTCTGTTAATTCTTCGCTTCTAAATTACAAAGACCCAACCACATTTGGGGTGACAATTGCACACATATTGGGTGCCTTAATATGTGATGTCCCATAACTTCCGCCCCTTGTAGTACTAAAAAAGTGAAAATCTCGGTAATGGGGTATTATATAACAACACATGGTGAACTTAACACACCACAGACACAAACATTTCAGAAGAAAATTCAATCCATATACATGTTGACTAAATTCTTATCACCCAATATTAGTACATTTTTGCTAATAAGCATAATAAAAGATGAAACTTTCGACATGAAAGATACCTATTAATTTCCTTATTCTAAGGACCACCATTTCAAATTATAGAGGTAACATGAAATTAAAATTTGAAAATTAACAAAGGCTATTGAAAGAGAATATTTCTGACTAATATGGTTGATTTTTAATGAAAATAAACTTAAAAGAAAACTCTGATTAACAGTTCTTTATAGTACTTACAAAGAATATTTTTTTACTTCTTTTGCTTTGGCAAAATACTAATATAGCTCATATAAAAATATAAGAAAAGTATTTTGTTACCTCTGTATCTTAGTAAATATCATTAAAGGGGCAGGTCCACCAAAGTAATTTTTCTTTTTGCAAAGAGAAAAGTTATCATGTTTAAAAGATGTAAGGACATCTGCAGCATATCTGATCAATAGGAAAATCCATCCAAAAAGTTCCAAGTAAAATTAACCCTCTTAGAAAGGTATAGCATACTAGTCACTGATTAGTTGAAAATAATAGAATGAGATGACAACATCAATACAAATTGAAATTCATTGAACATATTTGACAATGTTCAATATAGTTCCAGTTACATTTTAGATTACTGCCAATAGAAGTGGTATATCTCGCATATACCCCTCTTGTTATATATTTTGAAAAACGCTAAATGCAAGATATAAAACACAAACAGACACATACACACTCACACACACATAGTCACACATCTATTTATATATGTGTGCGTGTATACATATATATCTATAATATAGCAAAGTATGGTAAAAAAAATGGTAGTGATAAAACAAAACATAATGATGTGATAGGTATGCATGTTTTCAGTATTCCGAATCCACCAAAAAATCATAAGGGAAATCAAGATATTAATGCTCATAGCCCGTTTACAGGAACCTGAATTGTTCTATATAAGATCCAGCATGGTCTCTTTGTTATTTATGTGCTTACTCTTTGCTAACATTCCTGTGTGTCCAATCACTGGTGCAAGCGAGCAAAGAAGCCTCCTGGAGTAACATTGAGTATATGATTATTGTGTGCCTTTTGCATACGTATCCTGCATGTCAGACTTATAAGAACAACGTGTTCAGATATTGTTCTTATATTATTCTATCCTACTACCATGCTGTTTGCAAGCAAATAAATCTTCACAACCTGCGCATCAGCAAAAACCGCGTGTACGTCATATGATGCCTTATGTCAACAATGCAGTGTCATGTGTTATTTCAATTTATTTATATCTATCACGATCATCAGACATAAAGCATTTTTGTTGTAGTAAAAATAAATACATTTTATCACCCTGTTCATGTTTTCATTACTTGTGTACATTTCTTGTGTTTTGTGTCGTCACTACAGAGTCACCTTTGAAGTCTGATTGCGTTTCTGACCTTATATTGCTAAGTTTGTTCCCACTACAAAACTTCTGGAGAGATAGATGTGTATTCTATCTCACCTGAAATTTTATAATCACTATATGGTTGAAACTAGTATCTATATACATGTATAAATAAATGTATGTATAAATGCATCAACTTCAAAGTAAGAAGATCTATATTTATAAAAATTGAATATTTTTGGTTTGAACCTTCTCAGCAAGTAGATTCAAATAAGATTTAGAAAAGATGTCTCTTAATTTGGAAGAATGAATTGAAATTTTGCAAAAAGTATTTAACTATTTAATAAAATATTTATATAATGAAAAAAGGAAGAAAAAGTTTAATCTGTTATTCAAGAATTGATGGGAAGTTTCCTAAAATATTTAAAACATACATCCCTAAGTGTCTTGAAAAATTATGTCTTGATAAAGTAGCAAAGTTTTGGAAATAACGAAGGCAAAGCTTAAATTTTCACGCTTTCAACAGATTCGAATATGATTTGGTGGCATATTATTTTAAAGGATTAACTTCACTTGTAAAAAGTTGTTTGTTCATTTGTGCATATACTCTTCATTTTGAGAGCAAAACTGTTGCTTGTGATTAAGTTTTAAATGATTTAGTTGTAAATGGTAATTTGTAAAACATTTAATTTCAAAATCAGAGCAATTTATTCAATTTTTCAAAAATATAAGTTACTACTGATAAATGAGATATTTATATCCTTTTATATCACTATAGAGATTATTTGAATTCTTTTTTTTTTCAAGCCTTACTCATTAATAATGTAAAAAAGCACAAATCAAGAGTTACAAAATATTGATGTAATGAATTCAGTTAAAATTATATTAATTTAATCCAATTATTTACTAAGTAAGCATTTAAATTTAAAAAAAGTCAACAGAAATATTATAATTTATTTCAGATTTTGAAATGATCCTGAATTTAATAAATTATAATCTAGTTCAGTTTTTAATTCTTTGGTTCATATTCACAATAATGTTTTGCTTCATCTAAAAAACATAGTTTTTTAAATATTTAATCTAACGTTTCTTACTTATTGAATGAATTTTTATTTATTTAATTCAAGTTTATGAAAATGTTTAATTTAAATGCTATAAATAAAATTAGCATCTTATGTAATCATACAGAAAGCTTATTTTGATTATCGCAAATTCATTAATCTTTGATGATATATTGTGGCATGTTTTAAGTAAAATTTACTGTGGCATCTGCTTTTCCAGCATCTTAATAATAACTCAGTACTAGAATATTTAAAGAATAACTTCTTTAAACCAAAGATATCTATTATTAATTCATTCAGAAGCATTTCAAATTAATTATAAAACTCTCTCATACTGTTTCGCTTTGAATTAATTATTCGGTATTTTTAAAAATATAAACAAATGTTCTGATTATTTGCATATGGATTGCAAAATAATTATTTTTAAACCCATGAAATGTATATAAATTTTAAATATAATAACTGCAGAACAATTCAAAATAATTTGTTTACCTTACACAAATGTTTCGCATATATTTTATTTCTGAATATACCTCGGGCAGAAATTAAATTTACTGGAAGTGCAACCTGTAAAAATTATAATTAGAAAAATATCCTTTAAATGTTTAAAAATGTATACCTTTACCATTGCTTGATTCCATATTAATAATTATTTTTAGAAATTTTAATTCAAAAGATTACATCTTGAGACGAAAGTATAGAATATTTGGTAAATATTTTATAGGAGAAGGCAGAGTTAATCAAAAATTAATTTTATTTTTAATCTAGATTATTCCGCTTGTATGGAATTTATATATTTTCAATTTTTGAAACCCGATATCACAAAAGAAAATTTAATTTTTGACCAAACAACAGTACTTAGAACAATACTGTTAGTACACTTTTATTTCCTTTTGTATCCTTATCATTTTATTAAATAATGTTTGAATTTTGACACGTTATCTTTTAAAATAAATTCAATGTATATATTACAATTTTTATGATATATTTCCCACACACATATGATATAATTTTAAATGAAAAGTATGCATCCTTATATTTAATTTTTAAATATATCATACATAATTTTCAAAATTTTAAATATTGCATCTGGTCTTTTAATATTCCGCAATATAATAATTTCTTATTGTTGAATTACTTTTGTTTGATGAATCTTTTCTTATATAAATAAACGTTGTGACAAAATAATAACAGATATTTAAAGGAAAGTTGGAAATGTGTTTAGATGTTGTCTTGGTATGTATAAAAGTTTTCTTGGAGCTTTAAATAAAAAACTAGCTGTCTTGTGAACAGATCTAAAACATAACAATACAAGATGAACTGTATTATACAAACTGTCAAATGATACTATACAGTGTAAATGTAGAAATACTTTTAAAATCACAAAATTAGTTATTTTTCAATAATTATTATTATGAAAATTATTTGATACACTTATTGATATTTGAAAATATTTTGGTTCTTTAAAATTTGCAATATATGTACCTATGTTAGAAATTTAATTAAATAATAAAAATATTATTTTATTTGCTTATAGTACATTTATATTTTATATATGAATGTAAATAGTTTTTTCTAAATTTATTTACAGAAATCTAAACTTAGTGAAAAATTTGTGTTACATTTATAAGATTCATTAAAATACAATTAGTTAATTATGTTTTATATACAACCTTTGAAAAAATGCTAAAACTAAATGATAGTTGCCGACTTTTTTACTAGTGTCTCATTCTAACATTTTGGATTTAAATTCAATGTAGTATAATTAGTTTATATTCTAACATTTATTTTATGAAAAATTTCATTAATTGTAATTTGAGAGAAATAATTCAATTTAAGACTAATAATTTTTTTACTAGGTATTTGTACATCATAAGAAATTGTGCGCAATTTTCAAAAGTATTTCAATAGTTTATATTAAAAAGTAATAGTTTATATTATGTTCTTAAAAAAATTATTTTCACATTCAGGATTTAAAAAAAATTGGTTTCCTGTCATTAGAAATCAAGTTTACTTTCATTTTTTTTCCGATGAATTTTGCTGCATTATTCTATTTCTATTTTTATTAAAACTATTATTTGCTCCATTCTAATGACAGAATAAGTATACATCTCAAAATATGTAAAACCAAATGAACTTTTTATTATTTTTCGCGTATTTTTGTCTGTCTTTGTTGTTATAAACAAAAGGAGTTTTACAGAAATACCACTCATGAAGGGTTTTTTGATTTAATGAATCATAAACAAAAATTAGCGTTGATATCAAATTTCGTTTTATATAGATCAATTTATAAACAATTAACAGATTATAACATCTTTTTAAAATAAGATTTGGAAAATATTAGTAACGTATTAAATATAATAGTATTTTAGAAAAGTTTCATCTAACCCTATTTAGAATTACAATGACATTAAAAATGTTTAATATCTCATATATAACTATTAAGAGAATATAGTTAGGAAATATAGAATAATTTTACTCCTAAAGACCATAAGATTTCTACAATTTATATTCATTGCTGCATATTGAAAAATCTGTCAAATAAAAAAAAAATATATCTAATTTATAAAGAACAGACACCACGTCTGAAAACTAATATTTTATAAACATTTCTTCCATAAATTTGTATTAGATTTCAGAAACATTTTTATACAGCATTAAAAAAATAAGTTTTTCTTCTATTTTTGATGTGACCAGAACCAAAAAATGTATCGAACTTCGGTATTCAATTCCCATCTCCTGTTTTCCTTCCCTAGTAAGTTTGAATATCTATAGGGGTGGCGGAGAAATCAATCACAGACCAAATCCGTCATTTGCAGCACTTTTGATATCTGCATCGGAACTCGGAGGGGCCGCCCTTCCATGCATTTCTGAATACAAACCTTACCAAAACGGGAAGAGCGTTGGAAGTTCGCAGGGGTCTTCTTCCTCTGTCTCCTCAGTTCGAAGGAAACTTCGGCATGGGAAATCTTCTGCTCGTCATGCATAAAATTTACCACTTTTCCAGCTGTGTGCTTTCGGATGAGAGGATCGAACTCCTAAAGATAAATGGACATGTCCGCTGACCATTGGTAAATATACCGCAAAATTCAGAAAGGAGTGGTCTTAAGAGACTAAAACCATCCAGAATACCAGATATTTTTGTCTCAAAATCATTTCATAATTCCTGCTCAGTTAAGATATGTTACCTCAAATATGAATTAATCTTGTTGATTGGTTATTAATTCTAATTGTTGGATAATACTGATAGTGTTCTAAGAAATTGTATCAAAACCTGTATTATTAAAAATACAGACTTGAATTTCCTTGATTATTTTAAGTACCATATAGAAAAATACCTTTTATGATCATTACTTTATCATTTTCTAATTTAATGATTAAAAATTATTTTTATGATTTATAAAAACCAAGAATTAAAATTATTGTGTATTAAGCTATTAAATGAATAATAAAATTTATGATACTTAAGGCAAAGCATTTACAATATTAATAAAAATACTTTAATAACCAAGACAAAAGACTTTAATAATCAAAACCAAATTTAAGCACAAACTTGTATTTAAAAATTTTTTATAGTAGACATACTCCCTAAGTTAATGCAATTTTTAGGTTTTTTAAGAAAATCAAAATGATTCTGGCATAATGGCTAAATTAGATTGTATTTTTATTATACTAAATTCATTTAAATCTATGCAATTACTAATAGTCCATGTGATATAGAGATTTGCATATCTGGATTGAATCCAAGATCATTTTATCTAGGATTGACTGATAACAGAAAGGCGTAATTATTTCAATCCAGCCTTTTTCATGTCACGACCACTTATACCAAGAATTATTTTTCCAAGAAATGCCTGTAATATCAAATTTTTTTCTAAGAAGAAAAATGGTACAAAATTACAGCAACGAAATATGGTTTATAGTTTCAGTATAAAAATAAATAATACAAATATTCATTATATTATAGAATGTGTAGTTAATGTTATTTGTCTTATTCACTGATCCATTTAGATATTAAATTTTGGTGGACATACGAATCAAACGTTAGAATTTGTTTTTAAGGTTCTTTGAATCATAATTATGTTTATTTATCAAATTCGAGGATGATCAAATATTGAAAGTTAAAAAACTAAAATGTATTGAATACTGAATTTCTTTTAAACATTTAACTGTTGTTTAAAAAGCTTCACTGATCAGGCAATAATCATGACAAATATTATTATAAGTATTAGTTTATTAATTGAGTTAAGTCAATTAAATGTCTATTTGGATTATTCTTAATGTGTCAGTGTGATTTTTCAGATTTCCGGCTACGCTATCGATTATACTAATTAGAAAGCATGATGCCTATTTATGAGCAAATTAATTGTTTTTAATTTATCGAAAATAATTAATGAGTATAACAACCAACATCGTACAAGAAATAACAAAAATAGGAAAATACTTTTAATTATTAATCAATTTCACCACATTAGAATATAGGGAAATAAATAGCTGAATGTTATTAAATATTAATTCAGTAAAAAACTTCAGTAATTAATAATTTATTTTCAATTCAAATTCAAAACGAAAAATAAAAATTTGAATTTAGGAAGGAATCTAATAACGGATCTAGTTTTCGAAAAGTTTTAAGTATTTTTAATCGTATTTATCTTTCTTTCTTCGTCTTGTGTATATGTATGTAAAATTGAATAGGTGTTTGAAACTTGGAATCTACACATGGAAGGTAAAGTTGCATATAACTATTCTCTGTTATTTTCAAAAATTAATTATTCCATTGAAAATTACTAGCTTTTGTTATGATATCCAAGAAAAAGTGTAATACATAGCTCATAATTTGCAAGTTTCCGTTTTAGAAAGTTACTAGTATTCCGAATGGAGTATAAATTGATTAAGCTGTTAAGTTTCATATGGTTGGATGATTTAATGAATGAAGTGATCATAAATACCTGCTTGATTGAGTCACGCAAAATAGGAAACTTGTTCTTATCACCATCCCAAAAGAGCAGTTAAGCTTACAATAAGTTGATAAATTTGAAAATGAATGTATGGTGTATAACAATTTTCTACATCTTGAAAATTCCTAGAGAAATTTAGAATTGATATTTCTTATATTGAATATAAGTTAGTTATATTCGTTTCTCTTCTGTCACTTTTTGCTCGTGAGAGCTATTTCTACCGGGATCTATGAAATGAATGAATTCTATATAACTAAAAAATATTTGCTTTAAATGAGAATTGAGCTTACGGACTGAAAGACCAGATTTATTAAACTAAGAATAGACTGTCAATAAATTGATTAAATGCGCTTACATCAAGTTGTTACTTCCTATATAGGGAGGAAATTGGAGTAAAAATTAAGACATATTTTGCAATACCATTTGCTTCAATGGATTTTGAATGAAATTTGGAACACATATTCTTTGTCATCTGGAAGTCATTTATATAGCATGCTTTCTAAATACTAAGTGAATATGTGAATGGAATCATGGCATAATGATAGAAGACTGTGTTACTAGAACAAATTCTATAACTCTTAAAGTCACTGAAATAAGTGATTTTGTCTATTAATTTAAATAAAAACTAATAACACCACAGTAATATAATTCAAAATGGGAAAAACAAGTACATTCGAAATACTTATGTTAATATAGAATACATTGTGTTTGAAATTGGAAAACTAGTATGATGTAATTTTGGAATAGTTCGATTATCGAAATTGTAGAGTAATATTAATGTCTGAGTTAAGCATTTGAAGCAGGTATCATGGTTCCAAAACACTGAAGTACTTTTATTCCAGAAATTGAGGATCTGCTTTTGAATTTTATAATGAATTTGTGTGTGTCTTTTAATTATAAAGTGTATTTTTTATATTGGATCTTATACTTTTAAGACTTATGAACGTAAATCTAAAGCAAATAGTTGTATATTTTAATGTATTAAATAAATTGTAAAAAAAAGTACTTCCTTATGATTTAAATATCTTTAAGTTTAAAAGGTTAAAAATTAAATTACTTTTATTATATATAGATTGAATTCAGAGAGTTTTATTTGGTTAAAACAATATCAGGGTAGGTATCCATAAAACGCCATAGAAGTAGATGAAATTTTTTCATTCACAAATCTTTTTTATTGCTTTTAAAAAATTTTCTTCAAAAATTCCAATTCTGAAAATACTTTGAACATCAGAAGCGACTATTTTTAGAAATAAAAAAAAAACTTTTCCCACCCTTCACCCATTAGCTATGACCCCTTCTGGAAGAGAAATGGTTATTGAAAAGAACTTTCCAGAATGCTTTTCTTGGGTCCCTCGGGTTCGATGGACACTCGGCTTCTAATGGCTGGTGTAGCCCGGGGACTTAATCTATGTCTAGTTCGTCCAAAAGCCTGGCCCTTCTTTGCCACACATTCCCGTGAGGAAGAAAGCCCAGAAAACCCCAACCCTCCTTTCCCAGTTTCTTTAAATATTTTATTAGCCCTGTACACTGAAGTCGATCTCTGATGCGCTCGTAAAATTAATAGGATTCGAATTTTAAAGTGTTTGCCTCTTCCATGGTTTGGAGCTGTTCCATCCTTCTACTGGCGATCCTTTTTCGTCTTCCTTGTCTCCCTCCAAAGAAGGTTCCGTGGGAGGGGTGGTTGTTTCCTTCCTCGACTTCGAAATTTAAGTTCCACTTAAAATCGAATCCTTAAGGTTCCTTCAAAAGCAATTGTCGTTCTAGAATAAAGTACTTCGGTAAGCAAATAGGTTATCGTAAGGAGGTTGGTGGAGACTGTGGAGGATGGCATGGAGTGAAGATCCTTTCTTTTAAATTCGCTTTTGCGGTTTCCTTAAATGAAGATGCTCACTGACTCTGTTTAGAACTCGGAATTTTACTTCATTTATCGCGAATAAATAAAAGACTTTATTGAGGCAAGAAAGATAAAACTTTGCTTAGAATGATAAATAAATACACTAAAAATTTATTAAATAGTATCAGATAGACCGGAAATTATTTATAAAAATGTTTTAAGTTAAAGCAAACACGAAAGCTTAAAATATGGGTATATGATATATTTTTCCTTTAAACTTTCCGAATGTAACAAGTTAGAATTATTGTCTATACATGAAATATTTAAAGGCTGATTCACATAAATGATGGTTAAAAATATTTCAACACCTGGATCAAAAGTCTGTTTAATCAAGAATTTAAAACTGTTAATTTAGACATCTTTCAAAGAAATTTGAATTTCTCATGGCGATCTATCTGACATATTGTAATTATGTCAATATATTTTCCGTTAAATCATCTAAGACAAATACTTACCTGATGCTAAATTCAAAGTTTTCTTGAGCCATTTTTCATTAAATTGGAAGAATGGATGTAAAATTATTTTCAAATAAACAGAAAAAAATTCCATCATAGCCATTTATTTAAAAATTTAATAATTTAATTTAAACTAAATAAATATTTAAGTATGGAGATAAAAATTAATTTTATTTACAAGCGCTATATCCATACAAATATTCTTTTTTTTCATTTATTTAGAAATAAATGTTATTTTATTTTTTTGATAAAACTAATACAAAAATGCATCCGTATAAGAACATTAAAAAAATGTGTATAATACCGTATAAAAACGGAATAAAAATAGAATTTTCGTAAAATAACCATTTTTCTTAGTTTCCATAAATATTATAAATGTGATTAAGAATTCAGAACTTTGTTACCATGTAACAAAGTTCTGAATTCTTATCGCGAATAAATAATTCTTCACATACAGTAGGTCATAATGATAAAATTCTTGTATTATATATTAAAACATTCTAAAAATTCCAAAGCACCCATTCCAAAAGATGTGCTTGTAGATATCAGAAACGCAACATCTATAGTCTATTTTCCAACTGTGGCTGAGATCGTGTATCGGATATTCTATTTTTAAGGGTTCTAGTACAATTTTATTGGAATTAACATTCTAAAACATTTTCTGGTATAAGTAGGTTCTGTCTGTAGGTCTTATGAAAGTGACCATTAATACAACAGAAAACAATATCTGTTGGAAAATATAACTATAACTGATACGATCATCTTCAGTTTCGATTCATTGCTTACAGTAAAACCTACTTTTATAGCTATTATTTCTTCTGCTTGAAACTATTTTTGATTTATTTATATGATGTACACTGTAATATTGCTTTTAGTTTACAGAAAACTGATAGTGATCTTACCATTAAGAATTCTTCCATGCCCATCTTATCGCTTATATTGCTTTTAGTTTACAGAAAACTGATAGTGATCTTACCATTAAGAATTCTTCCATGCCCATCTTATGGCCATGTAAAAAATAATTAAGTTTTTATAAAGCGTTTTCATGGCAGTTATGAGAATCTTGTACCACTAATCCGAAAATTTTAAAACAATTAGTATGTTGGCAACATATTAGTTTGGGGAAAAAGTAATCCATTATTTTTTTCGGTAGACGTCTGTAGTGATCGATATCTCGTCAAGTACATATCAAACAATTTCAGATTTATGCTCGTTGGAAAGGTGACATTTGACACTAAAATATCCTCTTGCGGTTTTTTGTTTGATTAATTCAGTTACGAGTACAAAGTTTTAAAAATGGAAGACAACAAACAGAAAATTCGATACATTTTCGTTTTTCTCTTGTAACGGCGAAAAAGATAGCCGGGTGGCTAAAATTGTGAAAGGTGTTTATCGTCCTATATAAGACTGTAACAACCAGTTACGTACAATTTTTGTTTCGTCGATTCCGTTCGGGTGTTTTTGATGTTAGAGATGCACCTCGCATGTGGATACAGCATCGTCGAAAATTTCTATAAAATATCAAAAATGATCGAAGTTAACCGCATGTCAGCAGTCGTACCGCGCAAAACCTAAAAATCAACATGAAAGCTGTTTTAAACCTTTTTACAAAACGAAACCAAAAGAAGTTACATATAGTTCACGTAAAAATAATGGATTTCTTTTTCTCCAACCTAATATAAATCATTTACGAAATATATTTCCTAATTTACAGCAATCTTCTTTCAAATTAATGATATGCATTAAGAATCGTTTTCTTTTTACTATATTATAATATCATGAAATAACAGTTGACTGAACAATATTTTTGTATTATTTACTTCTTTAAATCTTCATTTTATCAACGTTATTGGTCGATCAAATAATTTTACACAGCTAATCGTATTATATTAGTATGTGCTTATAAACTGAATTTAGAATAATTTCAAGTATACATACTAATTGGTATAATATGTATGTATATTCCAAAAACTTTAGTTCAACCAGAACATGATCCAGATGCTGAATGTGCTTTTACGAGCAACTGGAGAGGGTTTGTGAATTTTTTAAATCACACCTAAAGAACCTTGAAGTTATATAAAATGATTAACTTGCAGTTAAAACTTGAATAATCAAAATAAAAAAATATTATTTTAATGAAGATTAATTACATAATTAAAGCATGGGAACATTTAATTTATAAGTATTTAAATCGATTGAAAACCATGCACACTATTGCTGAGTAAATGATCTCATTCTTATAAGCTGTATTATAAATATATATTCTCAATAAAGCTAATAACAAAACAATAAACACTCTTATGAATAAAATAAGATATGCTTTAAAAAATTATTTTTAAATAAAGTTGATACAAATATTCAAATATTTATATACATTGCACAAGCATTTTCATACCTAATTCAAAGTATTTACTAAATATGAAAAGTTAATTGAATGCGAATTGGTTAATGAAGATAGTTAATGAAAGAAAGAAAGTTAAATAAAGAAGAAAGTTAATGAAGATATTTATTACTGAAAAGATAAGGCACGATATTTATTCTAAATAAACCAAATTTCTAGCACTGAAATTAATTAACTTACAAAATAAGGTACTTGAGCTACTGTTTTCTTTTATATTGTCAATGTACTAATTTTTATGCAATAAGCAATTTTTATGAAAATTCTTAAAATAAATTTTCTTATTTCAAAATTATTTAAATTTGTAAAATAATATGTTTGAAGTATAATAAATTATAAAGTGTTCAATGAAAAGAATATTATATTTACCTCATTAAAATGAAGAGAGAATATTTTATCTCACTTTAAATTTATAACATTAATAAATAATGCATAATGTGAGTAACATCTAATGTACAGTTAAATCAAATGCATAAATTCAAGAAAACCTTTTAATGAAGGGTGACTTTTATATAAACTGTATTTCAGTTATGATAATTACAGCTTTCAAAGATAATCTCATAATGTGTTATCAATTTTTCATTTTTTACGGCTTATAACATTTCAAAAAGTACTTTTTATTTGAATAAGAAAAAATTACACTAATAACCCAAAAAGAATTTTATTATAATCTTCTTAATAGATTCTTGAAAGATATTAATATAAATGAGAAATATTTATTCAAAATATAGTTAATGTACCATTTATTACGGCATAACATTTCAGAGATAATAATATGTTATTATTCAACATTCATATAATTTTTAATATATTAAAGGATAAATTCAATGAAAATAATCTTTTCCTTATTTAAATAACAATATAAGCAATTTCCACAACATTATTGTTTTGTAAACGTAAGCTGCAGTTAAATACATCTTCATAATGCTGACATCGCGTTAGTTAATGTAATTAGATTTAACATTACTGGTCTTAATTAGGTGTATATTATTAGGTGACTAAAGTGAAGAAATTAACTCAATTAGCAAATATGTGTCTCTCAATCTAAGTAAATTAATCGTCATAAGGAACTATTAAACAAGGAAGAAATTACACGCTTAAATACTGTACAAATAAATACCAATTTTCTGAATTACTTAATTAAATTTTCATAAGAAATTAATTGGCTATATAATGTGCTTATAAATAATCACACACAAACATATATATATATATATATATATTAGAACTTACACATTTAAAGACATAAAAATATATTCCCCATAGATTGTATGAATCCTTTACTTGCATAAATTACATAAATTGCATAAATACATGATCTTAGCTTAGATTCTTTCAATAAGTATTGTTCTGCTCTATCATGAGGCTAATGTAGAAATCTAAATTGTCCAGACAAAACCAAATTTATGTTAAGAGACAAATAAAATGTTTCAAAACATTGTTGACAGTCAATAAGAATTTTGGCGTGTTTCCTTGATGAACGCACTAGCGTGGATCCACCTTTAATAAATTATATGTGTTGGGGGTTTCCTCGTGTGTTGTTCATCACTACTACATGAGCTTCAATGTTAAAATTAAATAAATAGTATGAAAAAATTAAATGAATAGCCATTATAAATTAATAGTATGTGGTTGTTTCAGAAAGTGCAAATAAACTGAATAATGGAGCTAGCTTTTTCTTCACTCGGTTACAAGAATATATAGCTTTTTATTTTTTAATATTTTACAAAATTAATATCAAAATAAATTACAAACTTTTATAATTTTAATACAAAAATTATTTTTAAAGATAAAAATTAATTTTAGCTATAAAACATTTTTTGGTTTGCTATAAAAGCAGTTCTAAAAAACATAGATACTTAAATTTTTTTAAAATACTTTGAAATCATAATTTTTCTCTTAAATAAATCATTTATCTGAAAACGTGAGGTTGGTGTAATTATATGATTCATGTCTTAACATTTGATTTCAATTTAATAAACAATAAATTATGTATTTTCCTAGGTTTGCATTAATAATATATTTTATTATATTATTTTTTTTCACATACATTATTAATTTTCGAATTTCCTTCTTACGGCAAATTTTTATCAATACAATCTATCGTTATTCACTTCTACTAGGAATGCGTTAAAAATATATTTAATGTCTTACAAGATTCATATTATACATTTTTATTGTAATGTTTATTTTTATTATTAAAGAATAAGTAAATAATGGGACAAAGTCTATAAAATTACTGACTACTACCTAAATAAATTTTCTGGAAATTTAATAATAAAAAATATTTAATGATTTGAATACTTTCGGAAGATAGAAATTGAAAAAGTAATTTTCACTCTTACAAATAATTAATTAGTATGAATAATGTTTTTTAAATATAGAGAAGAAAGTACTTCCTTGATTTAAAATCTGAATTGTAAAATATATAGGAATTCTTTACATGAGAATAACAAGTTTTATATAATGAAAGAAAAATTCATAGTTGGCATTAAAGTTTCACAGTAAAAATATAATTGAAAAGTAATAATACACATAAATGAGAAAATAAAATTTAATATAATTTTATTAATGAAATTTAAGAGGATTAAAACTTAAATGCAGTCATAAGAGTTTTTTTTTTATTTTGAGGAATCAATAACAATATTTTTCTGCTGTAATATCTTGTAACATAAAATGGTATTGATTTTATTTAATAGAATAAAAATTTATCAAAAACAAAATCAATATAGGTTTCTGAAACTGCTGAAATCATTATAATTTATGCCATATATATATATATATATATATATATATATATATATATATATATATA
>JAPDSC010023541.1:54194-104054 GCA_026290005.1 Latrodectus geometricus
TGTAAAAATCTGCTGTAACTAAGAATAAACAATAAAAAACAGTGTGTATCACAAAATTTTCAATATTATTTAAGTCTTAAAAGCTAATACTTTTTGTTATTGCCCGCCCACACACACACAAAACACTTTCTTATTAAAAAAATAAGTTTGTATTGTCAATGAACAAAGTGATTTCTCCAATATAGTGTGAGCTGAACAATGATGTGTGATATATTTTCTCTTATAAGGATCAATGTGTTATAATTATTAATGACTTTATATCAGAAATGCACGGCATATCCAGTTCGAGATTGAGTTTTACATGATTATCGTTTCAAATAAAGAAATAACGTTGTACTCGAAATTTGGCAGATTGCCACATAATGGTCATTGTTCGAGATTGTAAATTTAGCTTGACCTCAAACATACTTTGTGTTGGCAGAATACACCTTCATGAATCCAATAAATGATGATGCGCTGCTAGTATAAGACTTTCTTTATTGGCACCCAGATTCTGCTGTATTTACTCCATTTCAGCAGTTGTAAATCATGAAGAATTTGCCGATACTTATGAGGAAATTGTTCATCTAAGTATTAGATTGTTTTGACATAGAAACCCTAGTTCACCATGCATTACTTATTTTCTCATAATTTATATTTTATAATAAAATATTTATTGGAATTACTAATATATATTTATGAGTATGTTTGATGTCTGATCAAAACATTAAGTTCTACGCCTTTTGAATCCCTGAAGTCACAATTTTTCGACACATTTTTTCAAATATTGTGATAGAATCTTTTTGATTTATAATATAATAAATTTTTATGCATTAAGATTGTGATAGTCACTTTAAAATTAATATTTCTTTCTGTATGGTCTTAAAATATTTTATTTTTTTATTCGGATTCAAATGCCTTTAATAACTTATTATTTAAAACTATACCTTTTTAAAAATACTATTTAAAGATTTAGTATAATAGGTTTTACTTCAATATAGATTCTGCCCTTAATCTATAATGAAGTAAAGCCTTTTGATTTAATGAAAACAAAAACCATTTGGACGAGGTAGACGTTTGCAAAAAATTTAGAAATTATAGTTAACATTTCGAAAATAAAATAAACATTACATTACTTTTGTGTAGTTTAAATTATAATTAGCAATATTTTTTAAAACTTTATATTTGATCAATTTCTTAGCATTTCTTAAAATTATTTGTGAATGTACTATTTAATTATTCTAAATAATTAGCTCTTTTTTGTCAAACTTTATAAACTGATTTTATATTTTAATTCTATTTTCCTTGCATTAGAATAAAAATGTTTACTATATATCCAAATAAAAACTTTTTAAGTCTATGAAATAAAGTGATTTCAACACACTCAGTATTTTTTGTAAGATTTTATTTACATATTGTGTATAGCTTTATACGTAAATGGTTTGGTTTGCTTGTTGCTGCAACTTCAGATTTTGAAGCTGAGGTTTAATTCAATAGGGACTTAAAGTCTGATCTCTATGCACTTGCAAACATTCCTTTTTGGGGTTAAAAACACGCTGAAAAATGTTGAAGTGAAAAGGAGAGTGCTGTGTAGAAAATGTAAAAGAAAACTAAAGAAAAAAAGTAGAATCTGGATATATAGAACAAATACCATGAAAAGTATAGAATACTTTAATGTCAAAAGAAACACTCTGCTTATGTATATATACTCGCAACATATATTTATGTATACATATCCCTTAACTTTTCTTAATGTTTTGTAATATTATGTTACGTTTTTATGTTAACGAGTTTTAGTAGTGTTTCAACTCATTCAACTTTTAAAGTCCATCGTTTTAAAACTATTTTGTTAACTTATTAATCAGTGATACCGTTTAGATAAGCTATTTGATATAACTCAAACGCTTCAATTCGATCAATTATGTATTTAAATGTAAATTTTGATAGTTCGTTAGAAATAATTATTTGCATTATTTGAATCTGCATGAAGTATAGCTTATACTTCATGCAGATTGAATACACTGTATAATTAAATACACTGTATAGCTTAATATAATTCGATGAACCTAGATTATAAAAACATTCAAATGCTTTGATTGCATGACGTTAACGAATGTGTTGATTAGAAAATATTTTGTATTGATTAATCTGTAAATTTTAAAAATATATAATTTTTTTTTTAAATATAAAAATTTTTAAATGTTTTCAACAATTCGTATTTTACGAACAATTAAATAAAACAAGCTAAAATACACCAGTTCAACAACTTAAAATATTTCAAATAATAAAATGCATAGTAAAACTGTAGCTCGGTAGAAAATTCTATTAATGTAGTTGCTTGAAAATTGAATAGATTAAAAAAAGAAATTTTAATGCCATTTATGTATATGTGTGAAAAATCTTGATTTTAAAGTCCAATTTTTTAAACTATTTTGAAATATATTTATTTCATTGGTATTTGAAACTATTTTTTTAGTAATAGTGTTCCCTTTCATGACTTGTTGCCTTGTCATTGTCATGAAGTCATAACATATGACAAAATAACTCTAATATTTAACAGTTGAGAAATGATGATTCATTGAAAATAATTGCTCATTCATTAGTTATTTTATAGAGTCAAGTTTTAACTAAAATGTTCTGTCTCATTCCAATTGTGAAAATGATGCACACCAACTGATAGCTGTTAAGAACCCGCCATTGGAATTGTGCCAGGACAATCATGATTTACAGGAAGGCTGAATATGTTGTGTTCGAGAAAAATTTGGAAGGAATAATTAAATAAGGTTTGGTAACTGATTTCTTAAGCATGGATATCTTAAATAGCTATTTGATTATTGCAACAATTTATGAACATCTTGTTACTTCCGTCAAGTTGTTGTTTAAATTACAACTATCATTTATTAAATTGAAGAACATTACTTATTAGTGCTTGAATTTTAAATGATATACTAATTTTATAAATTAAAGATACTTTTATAAACCAAATAAATGAAAATGTTCACATGTTTACAGTTGATTATCATTATCAAGACTTGATATTTATGAACAAAATATCAGTTCCCTTTTAGACATAAATGACATTATTACATTTTCTTTAAGTTTCGAAGTAGATTATATTTTTATTGAAACGTATCAGTCTACTATACTTATTTTGTATGCGTAATGTCAAAGGTACAGACAATTTCTGTTGAAGACCTTTTATTGTGACATGGAACAGGGGAAAAATCCCATCAGCTGAACTATTACACTCTCCATTTAATTTGGGTGTATGAGACATTGTCATTGAATGATCATGATTCTATTTAGTTTATTTTCAAATATATACTCTCAGTATGTAATTTTAGTGTATTTTAATACAAAAGCAATGAAAATGTATTAATATAAAAATGTTTCTTGCATTTATAAAGTCTAAGCTCAGGCAAATATAACCGTTTTTATCAGATGGGAATTCTTAATTATATATATTGGTTATATCAAATATACCACATTGACGAGTTAATTTACGATAAATATCCCACTGCTCTCTATCTATCACATTCGCTAAATATCTCTCTATTATTCAATGCTAAATATCTACCTTTTATAAATTGGTTTTTCCTAATTATCAGCTTTGCTTAATGTTTCTTTTACAGCTATTAGTTTGGCTAATTATTATCCTGTTAGTTATCATATGTGCTAAATATTGTCTTTACTAAATATCATTCTGATAAAATACATGAGGGTGAGGCAATCGCCACCTGTTGTAAATAGAATTGACTATATCATTAACTTAAACTTTCATTCTTCCGGAATATTTTGCATATGGATATGCTACATCATTTTCCCAGTAGTTTAGTATAGTTATATTAAAGATCATTCATCACTGTTAGTATTCAACTTATGTTGCGGTGATAATTTATATTTGCCATCATTTTTAAATATATTTTGTTGGAACTAATCTTGATTGATTTTCTGATCTGGAGTCAATGCACAGCACAGTTCTAGAAGGGAAAGACTATTTCGGTATTTGATGCAACTTGAATCTTGGATATTAATTTACTCTACATTTTAAAATGGATTATTTGTAAGATTTTTCAAATAAACTAATCTTTTTTTTTTATCTAAGCTTAAGACTTAAATTGAGAGGATAAAATGGTGATAGTTATGACCGATTAGAGGTGAGTACAAAGTATAAATGACCTTTGCATTAATGGAACCATTCTATTTTACCGCGATTGGGTTTAAATTAAAAAAAAATATTGTGAAATTTTATAATTGTGATTAAAAAATATTGTGCATTTCTCTTAGAATGAAAAGATTAAATAAGTTATGTTATTATAATTATATTTTACAGTTCAAATATTATCGTCTTTACTAAATACACTACTGACCATTAAAATTGCTACACCAGGAAGAAATTCAGATAACAAAATGATATTTATTGGACAAATATATTATACTAGAAATAAACAGTGATTAAATTTTCAAAAAATTCGGCTGGATAAATCCTGAGAAATCAGTACCCAGAACAACCACCTCTGGATGTAATAACAGCAGTTATACGCCTGGGCATTGAGTCAAACAGATATTGGATTGCATGTACAGGTATAGATGCCCATGCAGCTTCAACAAGATGCCACAGTTCATCAACCGTAGTGACTGGCGTTTGGTGACGAGCCAGTCGCTCGGCAACCATTGACCAGACGTTTTCTATTGGTGAAAGATCTGGAGAACGTGCTGGCCAGGGCTACAGCCGAACACGTTGCGTATCAAGGAAGGTCCGTACAATACCGGCAACATGCGGTCAGGCATTTTCCTGCTGAAACGTAGGGTGTCGCAGGGCTCGAATAAAGGGTAGAGCGCGGGTCGTAACACACTAGAAATGTAACGTGCACTGTTCAAAGCACCATCAGGGCAAACAAGAGGTGACCGAGACGTGTATCTAATGGCACCCCATACCATCACGCCAGGTGATGGGCCAGTATGACGATGACGAATGCACGCTGCCAGTGTGCGTTCATCACGATTCCGCCAAACACGGATGCGACCATCATGATGCTGTACACAGAACCTGGATTCATCTGAAAATAAGACGTCTCGCCATTCGTGCGCACAGGCTCGTCGTTGATCACACCATTGAAGGCGCTCTTGTCTATGACGCAGCGTCAAGGGAAGCCGCAGCCATGGTCTTCGAGCTGAGAGTCCAAGCTGCTGCAAACGTCGTCGAACTGTTCGTGCAGACACTTGTTGTCTTCCAAACTACTTTTTCTCTTGACTCACGGCTCGTGACGTGGTTGCACGATCTATTACGGCCATGCGGATAATATGCCTGTATTTTCAGCTGCTAGTGATAGGTGGCCGTTGAGATCCCTCATGGCGTTCTGTATTACCGTCCTGAACTCATCGATTCCATATTCTGCTAACAATCATTGGATCTCGACCGACGCGAGCAGCATTACTGCGATACGATAAACCGCAATCCTGGTACGCTACAATTCAACCTTTATCAGAGTTAGAAACGTGCTGGTACGCATTTCTCCTTCTTACACGAGGCATCACAACAACTTTTCGCCAGGCAACAACGTTCAAATACAATTTGTGTATGAGGAACCGGCTGAACAATTTCCTCATTTAAACACAATGTAGGTGTCGCTACTGACGCCTGCTTTGTCTGAATGCGCTGAAAAGCTAATCATTTGCATATCACAGCACTTTCTTCCTTTCGTATAAATTTCACGTCTGTAGCATGTAGCGTTCTTGGTGTAGCAATTTTAATGGCCAGTAGTGTATATACTAATATGTAATTGCATCAAAATATGCATTTAATTATATTTTATTCCATTCATAAATATGATAGGTATTCTAGCCTCTAGTAACCATTAATAAAATTTCAATGTTTCTTTTAGTTTCAGAAACATTTGATTAATTCTTCTAATTATCCTCCCTGAAGTGGATAGATACTGCTTTAAACTATAGATCCCAATTTACTTAGCCTTCAAGTTCGATAAATGATTGTGAAACTACCATAAAATCAAGCAATCCAGTGGCAGATAAAAGTACATTTATATTTCATTATATTGGAATAGTTGTTGTTAATACTATTAAATAAGTTAATATTGTAAATCTAATAATAATTAACTTAAACGTCCACATTATTCAATGAGAGCTTCTGATTGATCAATGATATCAATGAGAATCAAATCATTCATTGGAATGTTTTTTTAAGAACATTATTTTTATCTAATTTAAATAATATTGATTAATAATAGAATGTAGAAAATTTTAGTTTCCTTTGAATACATAATGTCTATTTTCACCTAGAATTAAAGAGAATCATACTAATTCTCTAACTAGAAGAAAATTAATATTTTATATTATATGTTTATAAAAAAATTCGTATTGTAAACATGTAAATAGAAATATGTTTAGAAAATTTTTTGTTCTTTTAATAAGAACATTAAGGTAAACATCAAAATAGGGAGTTCTTTTTTATTTGTAAAGAAAGATTTCAATGTAGTATGCTAGACCAAAATTTTTTAAATTAATTCTTCATTTTAATAAGTTATTCTTAAGCCTATATTATTATATTCGTCTTCATTACTTTTTAAATAATGAGTAAGAGATCTTAAAGAGTATTTAATGAGCTTCTACGTTTTACTTAGATAAAAATTATATTGTTGAAATATTATTGAATAATGTTTTTGTTAGTTCTATAAAGAAAGCGTATATATTATAGGAATTTTTGGTTGGCGTAAAGTAAATATTGACAATTACTGAATATAACTCAATAAATTAAACATGAAAAAAAATATTATATTACTTAAAATTTTATATTCAGCTCTGTATTTAACTGCTTTCTTTCCCAAATATAACTTTTCATTTTAGTAAGACAATTTTGTATAGTATTATAATAACAGTTGATAATTTGTTTTAAAAGTGGACATTTTATTTCGTAAATAAAAATGACACTATTGATAATAAATAGGATAAAAAATTAAACTTCTTAAGTGAATATTTTTCTTATGGAAATAAATCGTATATAAACATTACTGTTTAAAATTTAGGTATGATTACTTACTCTATCTTGAATTTTTATGCATAGTTTTATTTCAGTTTACAATTGTTTATATTAATGCCATTTTCTGATCTTTTTCTTTTATTAATGCAGGAGAAACATGTTAGTATATTTTATTTAAAAATTCCTGAGATCAATTAATTCATCTCTGAAATTAATATTCTATTTAATTAAGAGAAAAATTAATAATATTAATGCTTATATGGATTCTAAAAGTTTCAAGCTAGGGTCAATTGATTTCCACATATGTACCTTAGCGAAAGATTTATTTAACAAATCTATAAAGGTAAAGTTTTGTGGTATTATGTTGTATAATATATGTATCCAAAAATTCTATAGAAAAATAGTAACATCACTGGGAGCTCTTGATAATTTTAGTAATACTCTTGCCAAAGAGTTCGGATCTGATGACAGAAAAGTGCGCAATTACGAAACTGATATTTTTCAGTTTAATTTAATATTCTCACTTGTTGTTAGAATTAATACTAGTATTAACTTCAACCACAATTTATTTGCAATCGATTATTTTAAATGATTAAACTAATTACCATGAAACAAGAAAGCTCGTTTTAGCTCATTCTTTTATAGTAATGATACAGCTAATTCTTTTAAAAGATTTACACACGTACGCGTCCATCATAAAAGTGAAAAAAAAAACTAAAAATCAAAAAATAAAAACCATTTCTGTAAACGGAAACCAAGCCTCAGATTCCATAGTATGTGAACGCTGAAATGACAGTTAAATTAATCGCCGGTTTTGCGGTTAAAACATAAATATTCATTTATTCTTTCTATGAGACATCACACTCCACAGCTGCGTGTTCTAAGCTTCAGTGATTCGCCATTTCTTTTGCACGAGCAGCCATTTTACTTTCCTTTGAATTCCCGTTGATCCCGCTCCCATTATGGTGCGAAGCCACATACTTAATCTTGCTGGCGGAATACATATGAGAAGGGAGCTTGAAGTGTAATGCGAGTGTGATTTAAATCTGAACCTTAAATGTTGTTTCATTGCTTAGGAATTTTCTGAATCCTCTTTTTTATACTTGTTGGTTAAAAAATCTAAGCCATGATTGGTGCTCAGTTCGATAGCTGAAGTACTTAGAACGTGAAATATAGTTAAATAAGTATTTTTTGTTGGCGCAGAAAAGTTTATTAATTTAAAATATTAAATTCCATGCAATAAAAATAACCTTATGTTTAATTAAATCAAATTCTAATATAATGAAATTTGCCAAATACATTTCTTTAAAACAAATAAATAAAAAGTGTTTTGAAATTACATTTTCAATTACTTGAAAACATTTTATTAAAATATGCTTGGGAAGTTTACACGGCTGCATTACTTGGAAATGCTCAAGTATACCCTGTGGGATACATTTTAAGAACATCATCAAAGAAAGTAATAGACATGTAAAGGCACGAAAGACTATTCTTTTAAATGTTGATTATCCTTTACATCATTTGATTCTTTAATTAGATAAAAGACATTTTGTTTTCAATTAAAGTGCATCTTAATTAGCATACGTAAATGTCCTGGTTAAGACCGATAATGAGCTCATTTAAGAAAATAATGCAGATAATTATGCATAATAAATTATTTAGTTAACATGAATAATATGTTTTAAAGGAAGACAAATCTAATTAGCAAAGAAAAGTTGAAATAAAATTGGATTAATTCAAACTATAAATTAAAAAAAAAAAATAATTTAAATTAAAAATAGTTAGTTAATAGGAGAAAAGAAAAACCAAATAAATAAGTGGAATTTAATCTAAATTATCAAAACTATTATAATAATCGACCAATAAGGATTGAAAAAACATTACTTAAAACTGATAATGCATATATTTTTTTTATTCTGATTTTTCGACATTAGATATAGCTATCATAAATTTAAGAAAATTTCATTTTAAAACCATATTGAAAATTTACTAAATATAGATGAATAGTTAGAGAATGCCCTGTATATGATATTGTAATATTTTAGAGTGATTTCAATTCATAGTAATTTCATGAATTTTATATTCCCATATCGTTATGAGCAGTATATACTGATGAATAAATATTTGAATGGAAACTATCGACAAATTTGATGTACTATTCAGGTTGATTATTTGTATTCTGGAAGACTGTATGAAATTGGATATTTTCAAGAATATTTCTGATACTTGATAATATTCCGTGAGGGATAAAATTTTTTTACATACATTTTGGACATTTTATTACTTATCTAAAATGGTAGAAAATAAATATTTAAATATTATTTTTTGATAAATAAAGCTATTTAAATTTGTACTGTATATTTTTAATATGCATTTATACATATATATTTACATTTTGTTGCATAAATTCAGTTATAGTTGAAAAAACTACAATTTTTACAAGTAGTATTTACAATGTCATGGGATATTTAAAGTAATATAAATATTGATAAATCACGACAAATTTTAAAATTAAAAAAAAATTATTGAAATAGTGCAATTGAAACAACAATTGTAAAATGTATAAAAATTAATTCATTTGCTGCCAAATAAGCATGTTTAAATATTCTCAACTTATGAATGTAGTTAAAGATATTCATTGAATATTAGATTAATTTATAAATTGTATTCATCAATAGCTGTCTTAAATATAAATAATTTCCTTAACAGATGACAAAAAAATCTTTTGAATATCCTAGGTTTAATATGAGAAAATTTCTTTAATGTTTATTTAGATTCATTTGTTTGCTTATATTAGTTGCTGACAATATGCAAAATATATGTTTTAATTTATTAAGATTTCAAGTTTAGATGGAAATTTCCTCATTAAAGCTATTGTTAATTGAAATTTATATGTCTTTTGGGATTAGATTTGGAAGTCCGTTTTTTACAAATATGTCTAATAATTCTTGTACCAATTTAAAATAATTAAACATCATAAAATTAACTGTTTCTCAAGCCACTCAAAATTTATAATCCTTTCTGAAGAATCATATCTTTTTATTATTTTTTAAATTTAATTTATGAACTATGAATGTCTGAGCACTTCTTTAGAATTAGTTTTAGTAGTTTTAGAGTAATTTCAATCATATGGTGTTAACGAAGAATGATTCTTATGCTATTAATGAAACAGAAATTAATTTGATGTTTTAAATTAATTTGAATCAGTGTGATAAAAAAATGCATAAGATATACTGGTCTGAATTTGATCATCATAAACTCTGCTGTGACTTGTACTGCCAAACACATAAACTCTATTTTTCAGATATCTAGAAATAATTTTTGGAAATTAAGTTTTACATTGTATTTATAGAACTATTCTGATTCGTAAAACACTTATAAATAAAATCAAATAATATACTGATATGCCTTTGTTCATATTGAACTATAGTTGCAAAATGTAAGAAAATGAAATGATAAAATAGTATAAAATATATTTAATAAATATTAAAAATTATAAAATATCTCACAAATATATTTAATAAATTTCAAAAATTGTGAATATGATACAAATTTATGATACATAAAAAATAGTATTTATGAAGAATATGGTTTTCATAATTAAAGGGATACCTTTAAATAATATTTAGCTACAAACCAATTTTTCACATAGTATCTATTTTAGTGTAAATGTACGTCATCTCCCTCAAAAGAAGAAATATAACTTAAAAAGAATTCGCAATTGCATTTTTGATGTATCTAATTTAACTTCAAGCAACAGTTTGTTTTAGATTTTTACGCATAAAATATATTCACACTAAAATAACTATTATTCTGATTAACACCTCAAAACTTTTATTTCTTTGCGATGTAATTAATAATTAATTTAATATAATTACCAAAACTCCCATTAGCGAAAACTACGTTAAAAATTCTATATAAATAGGGTAAGAATTAACTTGATCAAAACAGTGCAACAAACTACATTTTCGGATGGCACATCTTTATTTAAACGCATTTTCCCGCCTGTTTACTTCGTATTTAAGTAAAGTGTAACAGAATTAATAGAACAAAGGTCCCCTCCCTACCACCAGCAGGCGACAACCTTCTGCGCGTTAAAACTCGCTTTGCTGGAAAGGTGCAAATCCTTGTGCCCAGGAATTAATTCCATGTAACTGAGCACCACTGAACCATTTTAATAACTGTAAAGAGAGAGAGCACTGAGATATTATAACCAAGTTTTCCCTAAGCTTTTTTTATCGTAGGGAAAACTTCAATCTTTTAACAATTTGATTACGCAAGAAATATCTCGCAGTGCTTAAACGGAACCTAAAAGTAGGAAAATTTTGCTTCTTTTGCTCTTCGGAAAATAAATCGAATAAAAGAGTCCTTATTTTCAACTGCTCCTATGTCACGTGGAAAATATTTAATTTAATTTAAGCTGAAAGAAAAGATTTTACGTTTTATTTTCAGTGTAATTTTCTTTAAGATAAAATTAATTATAAATGTCCATTATGTTTATTAGTCATTAAGATTTCGGTTAAATAATACTTATTTATATTAAACATAAATGTAAATAATAAATAAAGCTATTTTTAATGTTTAATAATATATATTTATTATGAAACAGTGTAGAAAGAATATTTAAAATAATTTTAATGGAAGACTTGTTTTTTGAATTCATAAGAAACGGTAATCACATTTTTATATATTTAAACAATTTATATACATTTTAAAACACATTTAAAATAATTATGTATGAAAACAAAAGCATATAAACATCAGTGAAAGTTTATGAAGATAGAAAATTATTAATAATATTTTTATAATAAAGAAATGATTAAATTAATGTGCAGAACTCTAAAAGTAACATTTATTTTCTAAGAATGAAATAAGTTTCTTTAAATTTTGTTTGAGTATATAATACAAGCAAAATTTAAAGTTAATAAAGATGATATCTTATTTATAAATAAATTTAATCAAAAATAAATTATTCAAGATTAGTTTGAAAACAATGTAAGTAAAAAATTAAATCTTTTAATCTTGTTATATTGAAGTCATGTGACATTAATGTGTTAAATTTTGACACAAATTAATTCCTGTTTTGATGTGAATTCATCAGTTATTTTTTCCTACCTTTCTTTTGAAATCACTTTCAGAGCATTTTTCTTCCAAAGAACGAAATATTATTATTATTACTTAAAGTTGTCGAAACCGATTTTTAAGGAATAAAGAATAAAAAAAACCGCGAATAAAGTGTAGAAAAAGATCTAAGCTTCTCTTTAAAATGATCGCCTTTAGAACGGGCTCTTCGCTGCCTTTCTAATTCATCATAGCTGGGACCTTCCACCCTCCGACGTCTGGAATCCTTTTCGCCGTGGAAAGAGAAAGAAAAAAAAAATCGTCTGCAAAAGCCGAGTGGAAGTTAAAGTGCATGTATATTTATATTTCTAGAAAAATAGCCGAGGGAAGTCTTAATGTACTTGCTATGTAAATAGAAGGAAAATAAGGATTGGAAAAATATCGGTTTCTATCGCAAATCTATTTAAGCAAGGTAGCTGACTAATTCATCTTTTCTAACTGCTGCGGAATTCGCGGTATTTGGATACGAACGATCGAGAAACATTATATTAAGAAAACATTCTTGCTTATTTGGAACTTTCTTTTTTCGCTCTTTGACATAAGATAACTGATAAATTGTGATGCTTGACATAAATTGTCTTTTTAATTTCTTATTCAAAATAAACATTTGTTATACTTATTGCATTTAGTTTAGCATTAAGTAATGTTTCAAACTGTTCTTCTCGAAACTATTTTGCATACACTGCAACTTAGGGTACATATAGATAATTATCAATCCAAATTAGCTTAACATTATTATTAAGTGATTGTAAATCTTTGTAATATCGTTGTAGGTCATTACTGTGATGGAGCTTTAGTGAAAAATATTTCTACTGCACTTATTATTTAGTTAAAATAGTTTTGTACTTCTATAAATCTATCTCCTAATTGTTGACGTTGAAAATTTTATTTTATAATTTGTTTTCAAGTAATTGAACAAAAGTTTAGCATACCAAAAGTTAATTAAAGTTTGTTTAATATTAAGTATAAAATACTCTTTAGAAAGTGTGATGTTTATATTTTTAAATATTAAAACTTAATCACTGCAAAATTGAGTGAATGTGATAGTTGTTAGGGTTTTGGTAGAAATTTTAACAATTACCTGATAACTTTTAAAATAAAAATATAGCAACATTTTATTGATTTGAAAAATTTATACGTATTTGATATACGTTAAATTGATAAATGTCTTAAAATTTACTCTTTGTTTTTATGTATTTATCTATACATATCTATCTATGTATATGTGTGTGTTACATCTATATATTGAATTAAGTTTGGATACTTTATAATACCTTTAAGAAATAAACAACAGTACTATTATGATGCAATCCATGCTACAATGAAGATAATCGTAGTTTCATAAAATTAGTTTAATATGATAAATTATAATTGAAATTATAAATCTAAATAGTAAAACACTACAATCTTGCAGCGAGAAGAGAATTTTTTTAGGATTAGTTATTTCGTAACGAATACATATTAAAAAATATACCAGGTGCTAAAGTGCTGCAAATTGTATGTTGAATGATTAAAAATTCTTACGTTTAAAACTATATATATGTATGCATACTAAATAGACAATGAACACCAGATTTAAAATGATAATGATAAGGAAACGTCAAATGTAAACACAAACGATATACACAAACACCATTGCAAACACACACACGTATAAATATATATATATATATTGTCTGCTGACTCGTGTCCTGTGTGATGTTGCGTTATCCTGCTGGAAACGCAAATATATATATATATATATATATACTCTATCTAAATTTGAATACTTTGATTTCTTAAAAAATTAATGAGAGTAATAACTTGCTAGTAAATATTTGTTTTTCAAATGCGATATGAAATATTTGATTAATCGAGATGCTAAGTACTGAAAAACCATCAGACATGTTTGTATACTTATTCTATAATAACTAATGCATTACATTTCTCAATCCCACATTTCAATCCATCTCATTACACATATGCATTAAAAGCTCTTCGGCATTAATGCCAGAGCATATAATGCGGCGAATATATTCATTATTCTCTGATATTTGCATAACGGGAATAATTAAATATGATTAGCAGCCAAAAAGCATCAGCGTTACAAAAGAGTTCGAAACTCGAGTTTCTTCACTCACATCAGCTTTTCATATTTATGATGCGATCAAGAAGTCATAAATTCATTATTCTAATTAGCAATTTAATGAATAACTTTAAAAGGAATTCAAAGAGACTGATGCGATATGTCCCAGGAGGCTGAGGCCCAGGAATTATGGCAAATTTCCCGCACATATTTCTCCATTCCCGCCTTATCCGGCAAACGCAATGATTACAATAGAATGAATAGACATTAGGAGAAGTCAAAGTCAAAATTGATTTGTGAAAGCTATACCGCCGAGGAAACGTTCTGGAGGATCATTGTTGATTCGTTTCAACCATGGAGTATGTGAATGTGAGAGTGCCCTTGTGTTTGGTCGAAGTTTATTTTATCACTCCATATGAGCCATATTTTGTGTCTTTGCTGAGGAGAAAATGTTCCATTGTTTGTAATTTAATAATATCATTTCAAAGGGAGACTAAGTTTAATATTCATATATGTCTGTTCTATTGAGATACCATCGATATCTTTCACCTTAGATTGTTTCCTCAGAATAAATCATAAAATTGCTTCAAACAAGTTAGTAACAAGATATTGTTCTGCGCTCTTTATCTTCAGATATCTTGAAAGATGATTTGAGATGTGAAGTAACTGAGTTGAAATCTTTTTGAAAATAGATGAACTATTGATCTGGCCCTTACGCTTTTCCAATCAAGAGATCTGTATTCGAATCCCAGAGGAAACAAAAGTTGAAAAATCAATTTTGCTTCTTTACTGATTGTGGGAAAATTTTCCTCGGTTCAAAGACAGCATGCCAATCATTTAGCAGTAATTCATTATGCAAAACAAGCCTGTACAGAAGTAAGAAAATAATACGTATATAAGATAAGAGATGCGTAAATAAGATTCACTTGGGCATAGTGCAAGGATTACCTTCTTAATGAAAACGAGCTAGATTCCATTCATCGTTTTGAATTACTGGAAATAGAGTAGACTTGTTATATTTCTGAGAATATTTGCGAAGATAACTATTCGAAAATATTTCAAGTAGGGTTTTTTTTTTGTACTTGCGACATGTAAAAATACAACTTATTATCTATTGAAAGTATTTCTGTACGATATTAATATATAATAATATGCGATAAATGTTAAAATCTTACAACAATCGCTTATCCATTAGGTTGCTCTTTACACATTATCAAAATATTAATAAATAAATTTAAAAAGCTTATTGTCAGCTAGTGATGGAAAACTAAACATAGGAATAGAAGACTCAATCACAACAAATTTTTGTAATAGGTTATGAATATTGTGGTTTTTACGTGAATGTTTGTCGAGATAGGTACGTGTTTAAATTTCACTGGATTTTCTTGTTTGTGACTCATAAATACAGCCATTATCATTACAATACTTTCTCAGAGCTTCAATTCAACGGATATTAAATTGCTTTACGAGATTTGGGGTGTTAGGTTTTCTACTAAATGGTGAGAAAGGTGTAATAAAAATGATAGTCTCAATTAAGGCAAGTGTTTAAGACTATGCTATTCATAATGAAAGACAAAAAATTTAGTCTTACTTCAAATGAAGATCAGTAAATTATTGGGTGCCTTCTCTTTTTTATGACATGAATATTTATATAGGATGTGACTGATTTATTTACACCATCATATATAAAAATATGCGTTTCTTACTTTTTATATAAAGTTCTTAAAATCTGTTTTCGATTTATTTTCACATGGTATCAGAAAGCATAAATAAAACTTTGAGATGTTCTAATTAATAACTAAAATTAATCAGATCATAAGTTTAATGTATCAGCTACATTTTAAATTTATTAAAAAGAATAATAAAATAATATATTGATAACCATGTAAATAATTTTAATATAAATTTATTATTCAAATTTCATAATTATTTTTTCAACCATTTGAGTTAGTTTTATAAATTTATAATTATTTAAAACAAAACTAGTTTTAAATTATTTGAAATATGAAAAAAAACCTTGTTTTAATGTTTTTCCTTTAGCAATTTTGTAATTTTATCTATAAAAAATTGTTGTGAAATTTCTTTGCTTTTTAATGTGCAATTTTCTTTAATTTTGCTATTATGCATAAAGCATCCCAAAAATTCGGTTTTCGAAGGATTCACATTAATAATAAGATTGTTTGCTATCCACACGTTTAAATAATCTTATATGTATAATTTAATATATATTTAGCTTAAAAATTGACAAATTTATAATTTAGTTTATTTTATAATATTTAAATGTTATTAAATATTCTGAAAGAGTGTCTCTATTATTTGATTATGATTTTTACCATTCCATTCTTAGATTATAGCTGTTACCACTCGATTACAATTCATCAGTAATTATACAAGATATAAACTTTGTTGTATGAGTTGAAATATATACTTTGTACACATTTAAAACAATCAACTAAAGCATGAAATGTTATTATAATTGTTGTTATATATTTATATTCTACATATTTTTTGCCTTTTAATACTAAACTCAAAATATGCTACTACCGTATTTTTTACCTTAATTTTCTAAATTTTGTTGCTATATTACATTCGTTAATCAATTATTTTGTGCATATTTGTTATCCAAATATATGTAATTAACAAGTTTGTATATAATAATAATTTTATCTTTATTTTGAACAAAATATTAAAAGTTGTTTATTAAAAAGTTATATTTCTATTCGCAATTCCATTTAAATTGATTTGTGTTTCTTCCATATTTTACCATCCTGTTTTTAACGTATTAAAATTTTTGTATGACCCCCAAACCATTTCACCAACAGTTATTTGCGGAACTCTTTTCTTGGAAAAGAGTTCGTTCGGGGAATTCCATCCAAAATGGTATTATACGTCTGACGCAAATTGAATTAATGAACAAGAGATTACAGAAGAGTCTATTAATTTATGTAATTAGCTCGTTAATAAGCATGGAAATGGTGTATTTAAAATAGCCCCCGAAACGAAAGACAGGGAAGGATTGGCAGGAAAGTTAGTCAAAGCAAAGAATTTTTATTGAGTCCAATGCGTAATGTCAGCAATTTGTCTTTGAGAATCTAGCATCGAACATCAAGATCGATCGGGGAACTCGACGACATACGTGGTTATTGAGAAAACCTGAGGGGAGGACCAACCTTATTTAAAGAATTTTGAAAGAGTAAATATTTCAGGATAAGATGGAAGATTTCGTGACCCTATCCATTACAAGTTGGAGGAAAATAATCTCGGATGGTTGGGACGCGCGCACGAACCAAACATATTAAGGGCTGTTCCTTCCTTGCTTAATTGCGTGTGCTTTAGAGGCCTTAATACTGGGTGCAGTCGCATTGGTCTATGGAATCTTCTTCGAGAACATGCACCTCTTCAGATGGGAGATTTTTCAGTCATCAGACTCAGAATTTGTCCCTTGATACCCGCCCTAAATTGTGTTTACTTGCAGTTGCTCTCTAAACTGTGGGGAAAAAATTGAGATGAGGTCATTTTTTCTTTATATTCTTTTCCCTTTTCCCAGCTGGTATTTTTGTATATATTAAAAAATCTAAAAATAATGTGGTTTAGTTTTCTTTGCATCTCTAGGAAATGGAAACTTTTCAGTGTCCTATAGCAATTATTAAGTGCCATATTGATACCCTTTATTAATATAAAAATTAATCTTTTACATTAATGTATAGATTTATTTGTAAAATTTAACACAACTAAACCCAAGAATTGTCATTTTTCATGTTTCTAAAATAAATTGAGTTCATGAAAAAAATCAATTAATAAATAAAGGTATTCAGACATTGTAATTAAAATCATTATTGAATGATGAAAACACTTAATAGATGTAGAGAGAAATTTCAGTAAAATGCTTTTTTTAACGATGTTACAGAAAAATAGCAAAATTTTATTTAGTAATTAATTAGCAAATAATTAAAATTAAAAAGACAACAGCAAATTAATTCGAAAAAATTAAATTAGTATTTTTATTAATAAACAGTAACTGCATTATCCCTCTTTCACAAATTATGTTTACCGTCTCATGCATTCTTTGTTCAACAATTTAAACAAAACATTTCTGACTAATGCAAAAGCTCAAGTATCTGAAAAATTAATCAAAGTAATGAAATAAAAAAATAAACTAAATAATATCAAATAGATGTCAGATTTAAGATAGTAAAAAACACATTTCTTCTTAAATTTTTAAATTATTTTCATACATTTTGAAATTTTTTTTAATAAATATCTTTTACAGTAAAAAAATTTCCCGTATGTCAAACACACACACTTCATAAAATATTTATCACTGAAAGTCAAATACAATGGCTTATAAAAAAGAAATTGATTATTCTTTAAGATAGGCATATTAATATTAAATATAACTTGCATACGGGCATTATGAGATTCAAATTTTATTTAAACATAATATATAATTCAAAGTTAATAATTCATGCAAATTATATATACACATTTACTTATTTACATACTTATTTGACTTGAAATATTTTATTCCAGAAATCTAATTTGAGTTTCTTTTCAAAGCTTTTTTTTAATAATAATAGAACGGAAAACGGTATTGAGTTCATTTATTTCATACCCGAAACCTTCAAAAACAAGAAACCAAAAACTATCTTAAAATAAACTTGAGAACAAAAAAAAAAAAAGAACTTTAACTTCTCGTTAGTTTCAAGGCTAACGGGGAGTCTGATGACGATATCTGTAATAATAATCGTAATCGAAGGGTGGGAAAAGTAAATGAGTGGCGGTTTTCCGATCTTTTGTGCGTCGCCGACTGTCAGCTGGTCGGCTTCCCAGCCTAGCCCACAAAGTGATTAAAAAAAGACACGCCGCCCATTACAATAACAAAAAAGAAAAGAAAAGCTGCTTCGATCTTATAATTATCATCGGTTTAAAAATCGATTGCAGCTTTCTTTCATTGTTCCGAAGAAAGTGTTTCCCTTACTTTCTTCCAACAACAATGTACTTTCCTGATAAAACACTCACTCAAGGGATTCTAAAGCAGAAATCTATTTAAATATATTTGTTTTGAAGAATCTACTTTGTTAAAAAGCACAAACAAAGAATTCGATTCAATTATATGCACAATCAATTAAATGTAGCTGAATTGCACTATGGAAAAAAATGGCTAAATGCATTTGAACATTTATTTTTAAATTTCATAGCCAAAAATATTTATGGTTATTTACAGTCACTTTTAATATTTATGCTTTAAAAAATTATATACTTTTGATAATTCCTTTACTTATTGTGCAAGGCAAAAGCAAAATTCCATGCATATGCATAAGATGGAAAATTGAAATTTTTCTCTTATACTATATTTAGACCTAAAAAAATTATTAAATTTTGTTATAAAATGTAACATTTTATATTGTTGAAACTGCAATTGTGAGATGCACTAAATTCTACTACCATCACTAATAAGAAATTTCTTATTTGTATTTTAATTCATTATTCTTGGCTTAGTGCTATTTATTTTTGCTTGCATTTTTGTAGCTATTATTCTAGTGCAATTTTTTTTTTAATTTTCATCCATTTTTAAGTTGATTCGTAGAACTGGTTCATAAGCAACCATTTTAAAATATTCATTGCTTGTACTATATTTAAATAGATAAAATGAAATGTTTATTATCAATTTATTTCCTAGATACTTTTTAAAAAAGAGAATCTCATGTGCTAAATGCAATAGAAACCATTAATCTTCTAAAACATACGAATGTTTATAAAAACGAATTGTTCCAAATGATATGTTTTATCTGATAAATGTTTACCTAACTTACAATACTATAAAAGAAATGAAGCATCTGAAATCTGATTGAGTCTGTTCTATGGCTTATGTAAATCTTAACAAAAAAAGTAGACAATACGATTTGAAAAATAATTTGGTATTATAGTTTGTAAATACAAATGATTATTATATTAATCATAACAAAAATCTAGACTGTTATAGATACAATTAATATTTAAACTGAAATACATGACGTGTTTTCCTAAGTTCAGTTTAAACTTTGATGATGGTCATGTTCTTGTTTGAAGATTTAGAGATTCGAACTAAATTGTATTTCTTGGGTTTGTCTACCTTTTATGTTAGAGATTACCATTTAGCACACATTCTTCTGGTTTTTGAGCCCCTTACTAATGTTTAAGGAAAAACACATCCAGAACGTTTCTGAGGTAATTGTATGATGCAATATTTTTCAAGGTAATATTTAGCAGCCTTCAGATGGAATGTCACAAGCATAATCAAAATAACTTAAAGTGTTTTTATGAATAGCATAATCTCCAAATTAATCAAACTTTTAGAGGCTATCTCGTAGAACAAGCTTAATTCTAAAGTGGATAGATTAAGAAAGAGCCAAGTTAGGCTTTTTTCTTTCGTACTAGATATTCTCTATCATATTCCAACTAACAAAACATAAACCAATTAAAGCGTTTACTTTTGTCAAGAATGTAACATAACTCTTGAAGTTCAATCAAAGTCTGGATGCTCAAATTTATGAGTATTAAAAATTTCACACTTTCAGAAGTTATGTAGTAATGATTTTTCACGTAAAAATATCCACTGCAAGAAAGATTATTAACCCCTTTCCATGAAAATGAGTTTATGCTTTGAATTCTATTATTCCAAAAAACACCATATTGTTCATTTAATTCTTTTTTTAGAACTTTTGCCTTTTAGTAGCCTCGTCATCATTATGATAGCGTGGCTTTGACCATTAGTATCATACCATTTTAAAAATCGTTGTTTTCTAAAAATGTGGACTATAGGTATGGCATTGTGAGCCCTAATATAAAATCTTATTTAACCATTTGAGTTTTTTTCTCAAGTATTTCAATAGATAATCCGTGGTATCTTTACAACACATAATGCATTTTGCATGAACTAACAAGATTCATAACAAAGCGCTACGAGTTGTTTATGAGTATTTTAGCAGAAAATTGTTCTTTACAGCTGAAATTTTATTCATTTATATGGGCATTTCATAATATTGTTATATATACGAGTAATACAAACTGAAAGATGGGATTTCATTTAAGCACATTCCTTATTAATGTTCTGATTTCATTACTGAGTGATGTATCCATGCTTCTTATTTCTTAGATATTTTAGGTTAATATATTTTCTTTTATTATTTATATTCATTTATAATCTGCTATAATAATTGTAGTTAAAGTATCATAATAACACAGGGACCACCCATATATATCATTGTTAAGATTGCATATTCACTCTTAACTCTCTTTCAGCCAACTTGAAAAAAAGAGTTTTTCGTAAGATTTTTAAGAAATGAAAATATTTCTCTGAATCCATTTCTTTGCTTTAATAATTGATAAGCGCGAATAAAACTCGTTTATTTCGAGCATAGACTCTTGTCACGTAGTTGATGTATATAAACATATTCAGAAATTCCAAAAGGCGTCGTGACTTTACTTTCTTCTAAGCGGAATAAAAGGTACAGAAAAGTCTTAGAAGTATTACGACTCTAAAATTCACGTTAAAATGCTGATTCCCCATTTTCTCGAAGTCGCCAAGGAGAAGCAAATGAAAAGATATTTCCCTTTCCCATAAAATGTCTGTTTTCATTTCATTTGAGCATTACCTAAACAACGGCCAGATATGCAAATGAAATGTATACACTCGGAAAATCCCTAAAAATGGAGGGGAAAAACAACTGCGGTGATTTTTTTAAACGATAAAAACGCTTTTCGGCAATTATTTCGGCAGGCGCAAAATGCTCCTTTCCCAGCTTTTGTATTCATTTCTGCTATAAGGAAAACTTACAAAAGAGTACAGAAAGGGAATGTAAAGAAATGTTCACTTCTTTTTAAGTCGAAAGAAAGCACGATATTTCAAGAAATCACGAAAAGACAAATTACTGTGTAAAAAGCCTTACTTTCTTATTTATGGATCATTTTTGGATTTTTTTTTAATTTACTTTTTTGCTTTCAATTTTAAACGGCAGAGTGGTATGAGTCTTTAAAAGTATTTTCTTGGTTTTCTGATATACTCTTACAGTTCTTTATTGTGTATAGTCTCCTAGCGATATGATATATTTTTATTTTATAGAATAAAATGGGAAATTAAAAAAAATGAATGTGGGACGTAAAAGTTTCGTATATTTAAGTTACATCGATGGCAATATTTTTCTTACATTCATATTTTACGTAATAAACTTTTTTTAAAGAAAATTTTAAGCGTTAACATAAAAATGATTTTTATTTCCTTTTTTTGCGTTTCATCAGTTTTAAATTATTCTACTATTCTCAAAGTTTTTTAATTCATTCTCGCATTTTCAACGAATAATATTAAGCTAAATTCTCGGTATATTTTAACTCTTATATGTAATATGTAACTAATATATAAAATATATAAACCGAATTTTCAATAAAAATTGAGAAAAACATTTTTTACTTGATATTATAACTCAAAAATTGTAACTTTTTCGTACATTGATTTTTTTTATTTTAAAATTTTAATGTGATTTACATATTTCATAGTTAATTACAGTTCTTATATTTGGTTGTGCAGTATATGAAAAAACATAATCTCAATTGAAAAATCAAGGAAATTACATATGGGCTGAATTATCATTGATTTCTAAAATTAAACTAAACTGAAAATGTTTAGTATGAATTTGTATTATGGTATTCTGAATCAACTGAGCAAAGAAAGGATTCAAATTTTTTTATAAAACAAAATATTTTGTAAAATGTTAAATATAATAGTTTTAGTTCTTATTTTATTAAACCGTTAACATGATAAACGCGTACAATTCAAAACTTGTTTTGGTACAAAATGTGTTATAATATATTGTAAATTGACTAAAATACTATCACATTATAATCTTTTATCATTAACATGAATAATATTAAATTCAAAACACGTTTTGAAACAGAATGTATAACAATATAATAAACTTTAACATTATAATATGAGTTTGTATTCTGGTCGATTCCTTGCATTGTCATAACGACAAACAGAATAGAATACAAAACATGTTTTGACAATATGCATTATAATACTCAACACTGAAACAATATATATTAGAACAAAATCTTATAATAAAATTCTGTTAAATTTTTTATTCATTGAAAAATTGAACAAAATGTTTTGAGTTTGCATTCTGATTATATCTCGTATCAGTAACAAGACAAATGTTAAATTCAAAATTCAATTTGAAGCAGAAATAAAAAGAAAAGGTGCCAATAGATTAAAATGTTTTTAAATTCTTTGTCATGATAATAAATCCTTTTGGTTTAGTTCAGTGTTTTGACTTTTGCATAGTGGGATATTTAACTTTACACACACAAAATTTTCCCGTGACTTGAAAATAAATTTCATCCAAATCATTTTTAAACGATCACCTGATCATCTTCACAGTTTAAGAAAATATAATAATAATTCAGAAAGTTTTACAGACATTAAATTTTATTTCTATGAAAAATTAAATGTAATAAATTTAAACATGGACATACTTAAATCTACAAATATTTTTGAGAAAAATGCTCCTAAATATTTGTAAAACTTACTCGCATGCCCGAAAATTCCAATAAAATAGTTTTTGAGGACTATACTATAAGGTATAACTTTTGAAATACAGATAAAAAATAACCACTAGAACTTTATATATTTATATCCTAAAAAAGTAGCATAAATTTTAGAGCAATAATAAAGCAATTGATAAAAACAAGTGGCTTAATACTAAATCAGTTGATAATATAAAGTGATCAGTTGATCCTTACTGCTATTTGTAAATTTATATAATATATTCTTAAAATAATACATAAAACTGATTATTATATTAACTTGACACCATTGTAAAAATTACAAAAAATTTCTAATATTAATTAAAATACATTATTTTTTTGTAGGAGATTTCGAGTAAAATTATAACTAACTTCTGAGCATTAAAAGCAAAAATCACGAGTTAACGTAGCAATTAAACATTTCAGAATCTCAAAAACTGATCCCTTGTCATATAATGTGCTAATGTTTCCGTTAAGTTATTATTTTAGTTTGGTATTTATAAACAAATTGAAATTAAATTCAACTAAGTGGAAAAAAACAAACTCAGTATCAAATTTATATACATACATATATATAATAAAAATAAGAATTATGAATATGAAAATTATAGCATTTTTACAAAAGAAATTCATCGTGATCTACCAGTAAAACTGCTCTCTTCGAAAAATGATGTTCGTGTTTATTCTTAACCTAGTTGAACAGTCAGAGATAGTTATTCAGTTCTAGATTTTTGGATGCAATCTGTTGAGACGAGTCTCAACAGATACGCTAAAAAAATATTTTAACAAATACTGAAATTCAACGCACTTGTGTCAGTGAAAATGAATTTTTTTAATACATTACAACAGTATATATATATATATATATATAAACTATAAAATTGGAATATGTCAAAAGTTCGGCATAGCTTGTCATTTTTGGACCTTGCGCCAAAAATTCAACTAACCAACCAACTATGTCAAAATTTCGAAATTTATTGAACATTTCTATTCAATATTTAAGTTTCAACAGTTTAAATATAACTGTATAGTAAAATAACAAATATCCTTTAAACACATTTGAACAATGTTGCAACAGTTTCTGACATGATAAATTATAAGGATTTGGTTAAGACAATATTAAAGTTCTTATATTTGTAACATCAAAGCAACAGAAGTTTATTACGTAGTTGAGCACTGCTCTGTTAATAGAGCATCCGAAATCAAATCCCTTGTAAATATCCTTAACATGTGCGTTTTTGAAATAACCGAAGTATTGCCAATTTTAAAAAAATGATGTATTTACTATGTGTTTTCTTGCATTGTTGCCAAGATCTTACCCACTTCTAATATCTGGAACATTTGAAGTTATTTCGGTGGGGAACTAGCTTTCTATAATCCATTGCAAAAAGCAGCAAGTGTTTAGCATTTCTATTCAGTACGCAAATGTTATCATGAACAAATCTATTGTTCATTAACCAACATAAAGGTAACTATAAATAACATACTTTAAAATAATTTATTCCACTTTACCTTCATGGTTTTATACCTCTATCAAAACATTGTATTGGTTCGCATGTAAGATATTGTCAAATAGAACTATGAAAAAATACTGTGATACATCCCCACATAAAATAAGAAAAACGTTAATAACGCATTTGAATCTACTTTAATAAAAAAGAGAAATATTAGTTCTTCTAAATATTGTCTACTTTCCATCTTAAATGTATTTTGTACAATTTTTTCGGATAAATGTATTTGTTATGGTTAAAAGTGCAAACTATTTCTGCATTTTTAAAACATGGCAAGTTCCTTTTCTAAAATAAAAGTTATCTGCATATCAAATTTCATAGTTATGGTAATACTGATCTAAATATTAAGTTGTTCATAGCTATGGTTTTGCTAATTTGCATATTGAGTTTTATAGCTCATGTAAATTTTCTTTGTGACTATCATCATGTCCTCCACATCTTGTAATTCAGAGAAAAAAAAGTACTAGAGTTAAAGATAATTTTTGAAAATTTTAATAGTTTGTTGCTTTTTCATGTTTTTTTTATGTAATATTCATTTATTTTTATGTCTTGTTTGTATGGTGAATTTGTGTTATAAAAAAATAATTTATATTGGTAAACAAGAAAATTGCCATTAATATGGAGAATATACATTAATTAAGAAACACGGTTTTAAACAAAGTTTTTTCTATAATAATCATAGCAAAAAAAAAGAAAAAAAATCGAAAAATTGGTTTTTTTGGTTCTTTAGTTCGGAAGCAGTTTGTATACTGTCTAGTTTATATACTGTACTTTAAATAAATTATAGTGGTTAAATGTGTGTAAAGTACACTGCTGTCGTTAGTAAATGTTGTCTTCAAAAAAAAATCATAATTTATATATTAAAACTTGCATATGATACTGTGTTTAATTAACACATTATGAATTTTACAGCCTAATATTTTAGTGGCATCCAAAGGGATGGCAATGCACATAAAAACTTCATTAACTAAACTAAACAATTTCAAATATAAACTTCAACCGCAATAAAAAAGTATCTTGAACTGATAACTGAATGATTACTATTTTGTTATGTATATACACATGAATTTTTTCTCAAAAGTTATTCTTTGCTGAATTAGAAGATTTATTAGACATTTGTAAACATAGACTAAAACGTGCCTTTACAAAGCGTTAACCATTAAAGAATAAGCTTTCACAGATACTCCATAACATACTCCATCATGAAATATTAACAGTTATAAATGTCTGTTCCTATATACGAGTATACACGTGATTATTTTCTTAAAGACTATTCTTTGCTGCATTAAGATATTTATTAGACATGTGTAATTATAGAGTAAAAACTTCCATCACAATGCATTGACAAGTAAAGAATATAAGCTTTCACAGATACTCCATCACATAATTTACACCACAAAACTAACAAATTATCTCTTCTATTTACGTCCAAAATGTAGATCATGTGAAAGCAATTTCATGAGTAATAAAAAAAAACACTTCGAAAATAAAATTCTAAAAGCTACTACAGAAGGATATTTTTTAAACTTTTATTCAGAAACGAGCTTAAAAAATAATATCCTATACTTGGTTTTATTTTGTGGTTGGCATTTACTATAGTAGAGTACTTCGATACGCAAATAAAATGAATACATTCCAAAAAAAGCGTATAAAGCTTTATAAACGATAAAAGCTCCTTTCGATAATTATTTTGGCTAAGCAAAATGATCTTTCTTCAAATTTTATGTTCTTTTCTAAGATGATGACCGACTTAAATAAAAAATAAAAAAATTCAAGGGTAATTTTAGTTTTTTTCAATTTTTATAACACTAACCACGCATGTAAAAGTTTAAAAAATATTGAAAAGACAAATTATTAAACAAATAACTTTTTTTTGACACTTTCTGAGAGTGTTTTGTGCTTTACAGAAGGCCACGTAAGACTGTTATAGTTCATTGATTTATAAAATAAAGATTTCTTCATACAATAATATAAACCAAGCTATATAAGTTTCATCTTTAGAATTTATTACTTTTTAATAGAATTCAGAGGTAATCCCAATATGATTTGTTTTAATTTTAAAATTTAAAATTATTTTTTAAAAAAAATAATAAATTTTTTGTGAGCATGTTTTATTTACATATGCTATAGATCTTAATCAAATAAATTTTAAACATTTCAAATATCAATCTCATAACTGTTAATAGTAGTTAAAGCAATGCAATTTAATTTAAATTTCCCATTGTTTCATTTGAAATCAATTTTTTTTATATTTTATTTCTTGTTGTCTTTTCTTCATAGTAATTAAATATTCTACTATATTTGTGGAAATGGAAAATCCTCATAAATGAATTTATAAATCAAATGATATTTGTGAGAAATATCAAACAGATAAGGACAAAAAACAATTGTCAGCCTAGAAAAGCTGCAATAAAGATTGAAATAAGAATGTCCACAATAATATTTTAGAAGCAATTGAAATCTGTGTTTTAATGAATGATCAAACCATTATTTTACTGCAGAAAAGGAACAACTTAAGTTAATAAGAAATACCAATTTTTCGAAAGGACATCCTTCTGACTATCAAAAATTGAACAGTGAAAATAGATGTTTGCATCTTAAAATCATCATTCACATTGATGTGAATGTGAAAGAGATAAGACATCAATAACAAAAATAAAATGTAATATACTCACAGTATAATATCAAAATGGAAGGTATACAATTTTTCAGTTTGTCAGTAACTGGACCAGGAAATATTCTACCATACTAACCTTACTCCATGTCCTGTAATGCATTTTTGAAATAACATTTCAGCAAAAATGCATATTCACGTTTTTTCTTAGGATGTATGATTTTTTTTTTTTCAGAACTCGAGAAAGTCTCTCGTGCTCTATGAACTGCATTTTCTCGGGTATGTCACTCACTTATAATGCATGAAGTTCATATCATTAATATGATCAAGTAGTTTTTATCAGCCATTTTGTAAATCTGGACATATTTTTAGATAGAAAGTATCAGCAATTTTATCAGCCTGACAATCAGAATCTATAAACGACAAATACATGTTCATTCTGCTATATTCTGCCTTGCAGAGGTTTTAAGCACATTAAAAGTTCCATTAGTTCCTATATTTCTTTACTCGAAGAAAAGAATGTCAGGCCAGGTGTTGACCTCATTAAACCTCATTATTGTTTGCAATTCAATATTAAAGGCAGTTAGCTACGTCCAAAAGTTTCATTCAGTAAAACTTCAGTCGGAATGACCCTGTGATGAGCATATATTTGTCTACTTTGACCATCGTAACTGTAGTGGTCCCACAGTGAAACGAAATCAGTTGCGGATGAATACATCAACTCGCGGAAGGATAAAGAACATGTTTAATAAACAGTCTCTGCTAAGGGTTTTGTAGACAGTTTCGTATCGGCAATCAACTACTTAAGATTACAAAAACTTTTATGCTCCATGAAAAGTGAAACATGTGAATTAAATATTTTATGACAGTATTATTTGTTGTTTAACTCTTGTAATAATTTAATAGTTTGATTAATGTAGTGTTTGAAATAATTTTAAGATTTATTAAATTTTAATATTGAAATACACTACAGTAACTCTTATATGATCTTACCCAAGCTTTTTCATGGTATTTTGAAACTTTTTCCATAACTCAGAAGCGTTGGTTAACAGGTTTTTGAAATAGTTTCAATAGTACAGTGGTAATCTAATGTAACATCCAGTTTCATCTGGGTGTTACATTAAATTACTTTATCAGTATTAGTACTTGAGACTTATCTAATTCTAGTCTCCTCACGCCATCACTTTTTCTCAAGTTAATTATTCTTAAGTCTTACTCTCACTCTCTCTCTCTCTCTCTCTCTCTCTCCTTTTTTTTATTTTTTTTTTTTAAAGTAGAAAAACTGAGCAAATTCTCTCAGTTTTGACATCAATATAAATAAAAATGTTGTAATATAGAGCATTTTACTTTCTATGCTTTAAAAATGCAATGAATTAATTATAAAAATAATAGCATTTAAGCAATTTTTATAGGCATTTTGATGATAGTTATAACATCAATAGCGAAATTAATTTTTGTGCAATATATAGTAGCATTATTAAATGATTTTGCTTATATTACACCAATGGAGTATTTTGAATCTGGTAAAAATTTTAAACTGCATAGAGTGTAATAATACAATTATTAATGTAAATAGTCAGACTATAAATGTGTTCAAGACAAAGTAAAACAATTAATCTATTTTCAATCTGCCGCATTATTTTTTATTTTTATATAAAATTACGAGTTACTGAACCTCAACTGGCTTAAATACATAGATGTTTCTTATTTCTCAACTGAAGTTATGCATTTGGTATGGCATAAAACTACAAATTTACTGTTATTTAAAGACGAAGAAAACCCTTGATCAAAAGCGATGTGAACATCAGCATACACAAATCAACAGATTATTGTTTAAAGTATTAAAAAACTAATAAAATAATACCTTAAGCTTATGTCTTCCTGAACTTTGTTATTATTCCAGTGAAAAGGCCATTAGGACGCTTTTCCTTATTTAGATGACTATAGTCATCTAAGTAAGGCTTTTCGGTATCTTTATAATAAAGATACCAAAAAGCTTGGCATCATTAATCTTGATCAAATACATTTCGCTTGCTTCCACTGATCAAAATAATTATGATTAGTAACTATAGATATTGTATAAAATGGGTGTTTACAAGGATTATTAATATTAACCATCTCATTCAGTAAATACTTCAAATCAAAATGCAGTATGCTGTATACTTGAGAAACCATTTTAATGAACCATTTAAGGATATTTCTCTGTAAATATTTAGAAATATTTAAAAGTACACCTAGTAATTTTATCTGCATATCATTTTTTATTACTTTAAAGGATTATTAGAGATTTCAATTCTATTATATTTTATTTATGATAATAATGAAGCTTTTAAGCATACATATCATATCTAATAAATTCAGCAAATTCCCATAATTGCCACCCGATTTTAAAACTATATCTAAAATTATATATTTAAATAAAATAATCTCTCCCTTCAATAATGAATAAAAATGTCTTTATAGTTCCATAAAAAACCACAAACTTCTCTAATCCTCTTTGAATTATTAAAGAATATTAATAATTTTTTTGTTATTTCATGAAGAAATCCCCGTCTTTTCAATATTGCTATAAAACACTTTCAAAAATATTTAGTGTGTGCATTTTCTGAAGGAATAAAAACTTTAAGAAAGTTTTTATTCTTGGAGTGGAATAGACACTAAAAGCTACCTTAAAATGTTAATTCATCCTTTTACATTTTATCATCCAATGTAAAAAAAAAAAAAGGAAAATTTCCTATTCCCCAAAAACTGTCTTACCTTTTATTTTTCAGAACTTTTTCTGCAACAGCTAAATATGCAAATGAAATTTATACACTCGAAATTCACAAAATGGAGAGGAAAAGTAATAAAGGGCTTTTTAAACGATAAAAACACTTTTCGACAATTATTTCGGCTGCCTCAAAACGTTATTCTTCGACTTTATCTTCTTTCCAGAAATGTGGGAAAATGTAGAAAAGGGGTAGAAAAGAAATTGAAAATAAATGTAATGCTCCTTTCTCCGCCTTTGTAAAATTCGATTGTAAACAGTAATTTCGAAGAATCACTAAAAGACAGACTATTTGGTGAAAAAACATTTTGTACATTTTTTTCTATGTCTTAGTAAAATCATTTCTATTTATAACTCTCAGTAGAATAATTGATTCAAATATAAAATATTTTGAACTGTTTAAATAATTTTGATTTTAAAGAATCTTATATAATGCAACAAGTCAAATTTCAATACCTGCACAACATTATAAAGAATCTTATATAATGTTGTGCAGGTATTGAAATTTCTAACTAATGACACCAAATTGAAATGAAAACGAAAACATAGTTATTCTGCTTTTTAAATTAAAATAAAATTTATAACTATTTATTTACAAAAAAAAGAAAAAAAACACACGAAAAATCTAATTGTTTATTTTACCGCAGATTATAATGAACGCAATATAAATACTTAAATTTTTGATATTAATTCTTACTTTATCAAGGATTGTATTTAATGTAAAACTATTATAAAACATTTGATACGCATTTATGTATATTAAATGCTATTAATTTTTATAGGACTTTTAAATTTTCCTAGCATAATTAATTTGTCAAATATTTATATCGAAAAGAAATCAATTAAGTATCATTCATAAAAAATGATAGAATAAAATGAATAGTAATATACAAATAATAAAATAGATGAAGAGTTATATGCAAATAATAGAATCAACGAAAAAGTTAAGACAAAAGGTGAGTAGTTATATACAAGAAATATAATAGATGAATAATTTTAAATAGTAGAATAGAGGAATAGTTTCATATCAGTAATATGATAAATTGAGTGGTTTTATGTAAATAATAGAATGCAGGAAGAGTATCTTATTAGTAATGAAATAAATAAGCGGTTTCATACAAATAATAGAGAAATAGTCATTAGTTATTTGCATAATACTATTTTCGGCTATTTCTTTAAGTATTTATTGCTATATTTCCTCTTTAATTATTTATTGCTAGATTTCAAGCTTGTATATTATAAAAATTCTCAAAAACTAGATTTTGTTCTTTATATGTATATATTCTGATAATTATCACTCTCAATATTTAAAGAGGATATGCAATTAACGTAATTTTTAAATAACAAAAAAAAACTTTTTAAAACAAGTAAAGTTTCAAAGTACTCCAAATAATTAATAAAATATAACACGAGTCAAAGTACTCAAGACGAAGGCATATCGTTTAGATTATGATGCAGATCTCACAAACACTCAACCATTCTCCTATTAACATTTGAAGAAAAATGAATGTTCGTAGATGCACTTTTTGAAAAGTGTAACGTGAAGGAAAGTCCTTAGAAGATAAACACTAAAAGCTACCTAAAAATGCTAATTCCTTATTTACCTCGGGGTGGACATAAAAGGGAAATAAAAAATTTCTTCTCTTCCACATAAAGTGGCTGTTTTCATTCGTTTAAACATTACCCTAATAGAAGCCAAATATGCAAATGGAATGTATACTTCCGAAAATCCTCAAAGTCGAGGAGAAAAGGCAATGAGAAGCTTTTTAAACGATAAAATGTTTTTCGGCAATTATTTCACCAACCACCGAGTGCTCCCTTACTGACTTTTATCTTCAATTCTCAGGTGGGGAGGGCCACAAAAAAGGAATGAAAAAAGAACGTAAAATGAAAAAAAATATTTTGCTTCATATTTTTTTTATGAAAGCCTCAACCACAACGCATGAAATTTTTGAAAAAAAAAAATCACGAAAAGACAAATTATTGTAGAAAAGCCTTACTTCCTATTATTTATCTGTAACCATCCTTGACAATTTTTTTCGTTGCTTGTTGAAAAGAAACAGTGGCTTAAGTCCGATGAAGTTGTTACTCTTGTTAACTTTTTTTTCGGATTCTGTTCTTGTGGAAGAGATTTGAAGTGTATAAAAAATATTTTTTTCAGAAATATGTGGAAAATTTTGTTCGAAAAAAGTGCAACCAAGAAAATGGAAGCAACTTAAATGTAAAATGATATTTTTCGCAAAATAGTAAGTTTGAACATAAAAAAGATATAATATTTGAACTTCTCATACTTATATTGTAAAGTAAATTATAAAATTTAAAGATATTTGCGAAATTTCAAGAGTGGTATATTTTGCGAAATGCTTCTCTGTTTTTTAACTTAAGTATATATACATATATTTATATATTAGTATAAAAATTTTAAAATTAAAAACCTGCTTTTAAAATTTTTAAATAAAATTAAAAATTTTTTAACTATATAGCAAAAAGATTATTCTTCATAAGAACTATTTCAAATTTATTATTCTTAAATTATTTTTGTGTACTTTTATAACATGATAAAAAACGATAATTTGAGGTAGATTTTGATTCACTAAAAGCATCCTCTCTTGAAGCAGCATTCAAATAGAAAAGTTGTTTAATGTGTAGAAATTGCTAATTCTGGATTCTGATCTCATTAAAATTTGTCATTGATGGGTAATTCATCTGTTCTCTCTTTGTAAAACAAAATAAGACACCATGAGTGAATGACGCAATTCTGTCGAAAGTTTCAGCAAATACAGATTAGAATGAGTTAAAATAAAATTTCAGAGTCTCAATGGGTCGTGGGAGGAGCATTTGAAAAACATCAATCTATGTTACATAGGAGGATATTTTAATACCTTCACGATATATTATGTACTACATCATTTATAAAGTAATCAAATCTATTGGCGAAATATAGAAAATATTTTAATGAACTTTTGAAATTAAAGAAAAACTGTCATTGTTTTCCAAGTTAACAAGTTCATTTATGAATTTCAGTAATTTAAATACAAAGTTTTAAATATTATGCTTATAGATGTAAAATTAGCAACTATACAGGAAAAATAAGTAAATTTGATGAAAATATTGAATTAACATTTGATGCTTAATGATGACATTCATATTAATAGATGATGAAGGAAGAAAAAATTTAAATTTGTTTTCAAGCAATGCCATTATTAGTTATATTAAAGACATGCTAGGATTTCTTGAAAGAGAGAAAGAGAGAATCAATGACACTCAAAGTAATGAGTTCTCATTACTTTGAGTGTCCATTACTTTGAGTCTCATTACTTTGAGTCACCTGTATTAAATAATAATTCACCTATTATTATATTGTGTTTTTTATCATATCTATTAATTTTAACTCTAAACTTGTTTTTAATAATATTAATATCCCTTAGAAAAAAACTAGCAGTAATTATCTCTTCAAGAAAAAAATACTAAAGATTTTAATTTTTAAAAATTATTTGAGAATGCAGAAAAAAGGGAACTATGCTAATTATATTTTTTTTTACTCCCAGCAGTTACGCATACATGAGTTTTCAAAAATGAAAGAATCACACTATATGTTTTATTATAGCTAGCAGAATTTCAAAACAGTATGCATTGAGGCATAAATAATTTTATAATGTGCTTAGATCAGTATTTATTTTTGCTTAAATAAATTATAAAAGGAGTAATAAAAATTTCAAACTGAAATGTACCGTGCTTTATAAATTTGGAAGAGACAAACATCCTGATATACTTAATTTCATTATGATTTCTTTATTTCTATTCTCAATTCAACCCTACACAAAAATTTGGTGAAAAGCAAAAACGCCTTCATTTATGTACCTTATAAATAAGATTATTATATAATTCATATAATTTATAACAAAACATTAGTTATATTAAAAAAATCTTTGATCGTATATTTCAATGTGTGTGTGGGATTTTTTTAACATTAATAGCCTCACGTGTGTGTTCTTGAAAATATATCCCAAGCAGACAAAGATTTTAATTGAATGCAAACATGTGCACTGTTTGCATAAAGAAAGCAATAGAAAAACCACAATAATTTCTTAAATTATCAAACTCACACAGAAACTTTTAAAGACCAAAAAAAGAAAAAAAACTATATCTCTTCCTTCCGTTTTTTCATCAATACCCATTTATCAAAATCTAAATTTGCAACGTTTTGTGCTATTCTGTCTTCCCTGAAAAATTATTTTTCTATATTTGCGAGTAAAAAAAAATTTGAAGCCTAATTATGATGGCAATCGGAAGTAATAGATTAAATAATTTGTCTTGATGTCTACCAGCGTGCTTATAATCTATGTTTTACTTGATTCATAATCGGATAATTTATTTAAGAAAGAATACTTTGTTCTAAAAGTGCACGATTTTCACTAATAAACTTATTCTTATATTATGCATATTTTGTTAACTCTTATTAGGCAATAAGAGAGGTTTTTGGCTTTTTAAAAAAACTTTTATGAGATAACACATATTTGGTCGCTATTTACACATTTTATCGTTATATAGAAATTGATTTCAAAGCTCTATAAAGGAGGCTTTGCTCATAAATACTGTGTTATTCAGGTTTTCCCTGTACCTTAAGATTATCCTTCATAATTAAAGATATTTCTTTGCATTTTATTCTAATGATATTTACTGTATTTGTTATCGACATAATATATTCTTTTACTTAATATATGATTCTATCACAAATATTCGTGATAAATATTTAATCATGAATATTTTCTAAGAAGTTATTCATTATGTTAATAATAAATGAAAAAGTAGTTATAAGCAAATTATTAAAATATATTTATAACATTTTAAACTTATGACATATTAAATAATTATAATATTTTAAAAATGTATCATCGAACAGAGTTAAATTATGAGTATGAAAAATTGAACAATAAATTACTTTTGAATTTTCAATGAAAATTTTTAACTTATTGCCGCTATTACATATTTCCTACAACGTTGTATATAACTTTTAAAGAATATATTACTAAGAATGAGGCATTGTCGGAGAAAATTCAAATATGTCAAATTTATAACATATCATTTGATATTAAATTTCTTTCCTGGCTATGCATACTTTACGTTTGTACACTTTTAAATATTTTTCGGTACTATTCAATTTCACCAGTGCAAATCTAGCAGAACTGATATTTTTGAAGACAACATTTGAAATACACGAAAAAAAATAACTGTTAGTTGTAACAAGTTTTAATTTGAAGGCATAAGCATTTTGAACATTTTTAATAACATCTGAATATTTTGAAAAATATTTTGAGCAGTTTTAAAATCTTCATATAAATGGTTGATCTTGGAAGCAGTAATACCACTTAGCAACTTCATGTCCTCTGCTGTGAAATAAAAGAAACTGATTTTTCTTAGTGCCGTTAAATAGGAATTCCTTATTAAAATTTCTATTATATATATATATATATATATATATATATATATATATATATATGTTTTTCTACTGTTTTCTGTTTCAGAGTTCAACTAGCATTTCACTCGATTATTGAAACAGCAGTTTGGAAAAATAAATAACATACGTAGTTTATTTGATGTGCAAATTACTTTTTATCACTATCAAAAATGACATTAGATTAATGTTAATTAATTTGTCTAGACACTAAAATGTACTAATATTTGATTATTTAGAAATTGACATTTTTCAACTATTGCAATTAAGTTTAAACTTATATGCAATATAAAAAATTCATATTTGCGTTTTTAACTTTGATATATATAGATTTTTAACTTAGATATATATAGATTTTTAACTTAGATATATATAATTTTTATAGACTTTTAACTTTGATATATATAGTTTTTTCAATGCACATTTTTGCAAATATTTTGGTTCACATCTAAAAGAAAATAAATCTTTAAAAGACATGTTACAGAATGGTATGAAGTTATCATTTATCATGAAGGAAACCGAATCAATAGTCCTCCCTATATCCCAAAGAATATGATGGGCAGCGACTGGGACTTTCGAGGCAAAATTCTCAAAATTATCTACACCACCATTATCCAATAGATCATCCTGTATGATGCCTCATTCTGGACATTCCCCATAACAGCACAAAAGATAAAATTACTCTCCAGTCTGCAACGCTTTTTCACTCTCAGAATCACAAGGATGTATCAAACCACACAATCAATCAGCCTCGCCATTCTCTCCGGCACTCCTCCACTCCACCTCCAACTTAAATACGAAGCATTAAAGACATCATTCCTCCAACTTAGAGAACCTATCAACATCTATGGGGAAATCTTTCATCCAGACCAAATAAGGGAAAGACTCATAAAGATCTGATTCATCCAGAAAATTGACATCTAGGAATCACAGTTATCATGAAAAAAATTTAACCTTACAGCCTATTTCCAACCACTTCAAGTACAATACGGACGTAGTAAATTCTTGCCAAATCCCAGGAATAGGGTATTCCAGGCTGAGGCTCTTGTCATCATTGAAGCCTCAAAGCATGTCTTAAACTCCAATACCCACGAGCAACAATCTGGTCCGACAGTCAATCTATCCTTCTACCCATCAATAACTCCCTCATCGTTCCCCTCTTATTTAACTAATTCAATCATTGATAACCGGTGCAGCAAATTTCTGTATATTCACCCTCATGTAGACCAAAGCTCACATAGGCATCTAAGGCAATGAGCTTGCAGACACGGCTGGAAAAGAATCAACCAAATTTTCAAAAAGATTATCAATATCACCTCGCATTGTCCCAAGCCTCCATAAAGCATATCCTTAAATCTCAAAAATAAGCATCATGACAAATCCCATAACCCACCAAGGGAAGAACTATTAACAAAATAATTCCTAAAGTCTCTGAGCAACAGTCACTGGATAACCCGTGCATAAATCACTTCGTTACTGAACATGGTTTATTCAGAGAAAATTATTCAAAGAATTCTTTAAAGAAAAATAGAACGTCTTCATTTCTCTGTTTCTGCGGCAAAGAAGGTTATTTCTTCCATTACATCAAACAATGCGCCTACACGGTCCAGCATCATATCAAATGCCCTTAAGACCTTAGCTACACTGATCTTCTTCGATTCTACTCTTGTTCAGTTCTCTACAAGAAAAAATTGGCATTAATCGCTAAACTCCTGACAAAAAAAAAGGTCTCGATTTGTGCAAGAACAGGAGCCTCCTTTCGACCAGCTCCAAAGATGATTCATCAGACTCAGACTTTTCACATATTATGTTTCAAAAACCTAAACTTTTAGTTAAAGGCTTCACAACTGAAATTACTACATTTTTCTTACCAATCATATAATCAAAGACTCTCCAAACACACAATGTTTGCACTCTTTATTTGTACACAAAGTTTTCTTATCGTATCTTTTTATACTTTTTAATATTCGTATGGTGACGAGTGGACTAAAACTGACAACCAAATGGTACAGTATGGGGACCTCTCTCATCATCTATGTATGTATGTTCTTGTGACGCTTTACTATATTCACTTACACAAAATTGGAAAGTTTCAGCTGCCAATTAGTTTTCTTTCACATTTTTACAACAATAAGCTGATTATTCATGTGGGCTATGTTTTGTTGAACTATAAAACAAGAGTAAATACTACATTGTTGTGGTGCTTTTGTTTTTGTAAAGCCTGTAATTCTAAGTACTAAGTATCTTTGGGGCTGCTTGATAACTAAAAGTATATTCCAGCTTTTAGCATTTATTTTTCTCAAATAATTAATTTATATTTCAAGATGATACACTTTGAGAAGTAAAATCACATGATAGAAATTTCAAAGTCTATAATGATGTACAAATATTTCTTTTGCGTGATTGTTGTACTTGAACCAACCAACAGTGTTAAAAAAGATGCATTTGAAATATTGATCCAATTCTGGTGTAACGAGGAAAATCATTTGGATCTCATCATTTTAACTGCAGTTTATGATAAAGCATTTCATAAAATTTATAATATATTCAATGGTGTTATGTCAGTAATGAACTAGGGTTGTTGGAATCATATTGTGTCATAAGATTGAGTCCAACTTGTGAATTATCATAATTAATCTATTTTTTCTGATAATATTTTGTCTTTTGCTGAGCACAATAATCTCATCATTATCTCAACCATAGGATGGCAGGTTTTGGCATGTAAATTTTTGGATTTGATTTCGGTCATTATCGAATTACGATAACTTTTACTAAATATTGGAATTTTTTGCTTATTGTATATACGTTTGTTTGAGAAGGGACTATATATATATATATATATATATATATAAGAAATCTATAATATCTTAATAAACTTTTCCGTATCACAAGGAGGACAAACTTTATCCCAGGCTGTCATCCTTGCGATATGGGAATGATATTATGTATTAGTACCATATTAAAATTTAAAAAAAAAAACAAACATGTTCAAATATTTTAAAATGGCCTTTAACTTTTAGGTTATCTATTGTATGCAGAATCAAAAATGCCAATATTAATATTTTATTTGGTAGCCTTTATTTTAATTTTGTCTGTATTAACTTCAACTAGCTATAACAGCATTAGATTTTGATCATATGTTATATTATAAGATTTCTATCAAGTACAACAACTTCTATATTATAACTTTCCTTTAGCAAACATTTTTTATCGTCTTTATTCTTCCTGATTATTTCTATAAATTTTATATTAATATATTTTAAGAAATGAAATCAAATACAAGTTCTTTACTATCGTATTTTTCTTCTCAAAACATATTTTCCTTTTATTTTTTATTCTTTTTTTAATCTTACTTATAATATGAATTTAGCTTATCCTTAGTGACTTTCGAAATAATTTTCTTTGAAGTTTTAAACTTTCTTGAATTAAGTGTGAGTAATAAATTGTTACTCACGTTAAGTAATACTAACATTTATCAAGAGTACTTACTGCAGTTAAATATTCAAGTGAGGTAATAGTAAAGTCATTTTTCTTAGTCTTTAAGGACACTAAAAGAGGAATCTTCAGTCTAAAAATTATTGTTTTCATAAGGAATTTCTTGAAGAGAGTATTATTCTGTAGACATAAAAAACTAACACTTAAAAAAGGTGATTTTGAAAATTTAAGAATTTGAAAATGATACACTTTAAACTATAGAAGATTATTATTACTAAAAATAAAAGAAGACGAGTAAAGTTATATTTTAAAAAAAAAGAAAGAGAGAAATAAAAGGAGAAAAGAATGAAGATTTCTTTCATTTAAAAAAAAGTGTATATACTATCAGATTCACTGCAAACGAAGCAAAAAGTTCAACTTGATTGGTACATTTTTGAACCACAATTAAATTTTCAAAAATATGGCAAAAAATTTAAAACCTAAAGTGGCTATCGAAATAAAGACATTATAAAATTTTATTTGATATTACTCGAAAGGAGAAGATAAAATAAACAAGTTAAAAAAGAAAATGTGGTTTAATGCCTTTAAACTTTGAAAATGGAATTATGGAAAAATTTCTGAGTAATTTAATAAAAGCTATTTTACAAAATACTTAAACAAAAAACACATATTTTTGACAAAGGACGCTTAATTCATAAACATGCAGATAATAAATTTAAAATCATTGGTAGATGCAATTCAGAAGCAATTTTATAAAAAAGTGCTTTTGGAATAAGTAGTATAAACCATTCTCACACAGTGAGAGAATAAATTTATTAGTACAGCTGTAATACAAGATTCAAATCAATGTTAATGCGCTAAACTGTTGTTGAAACTTATAAATTCTTATCAACAAAATAAATCTATTACCTAATATTATTATAGTAATGTATTAGTTGTAACCTTTAAGGGATCAAGAAGCTGAAGGTATTGTAGTTCGTTATTAATAACTTAATAACGAACTACAATACCTTGAATTAGTAATAAAGAAATAAAACTAAAATATGAAAAGTTAAAGAAAAATATAATATTATTAACAGAAATCTGAAAGAATTTAAATAAATTTGAGTTTTTAAACTTATTCAAGAAACAAAGAAATTTTGTGCAATTGGGGAAATGTAATTCTAAATGCTGTAACTTAATAGCGTAAAGAATGCATTTCAATTCTGTTTTGAGATAGAACATATAAGAATGATATTAAATCACTTAAGTGATTTCTGAAATCAAGAAGCAGTTTTTAATGCAATTTATAAAAACTAAGTTTGAGAACTAGTTAATCCTTAGAAAGATCCATATATTCAAATAAGAAACTAGATTATTTATCGCTGAAAAAAATAGCAATTTGAATTTTTCAATATAGAATACTTTTTCAAGAAACATAAGAAGAGATAGAGTTAGAAACTAACATTAAAATAAAGTGCAATAAAAACATATATAAACTGAAACAGCAAAACTTAAATATTCATAACATAAAATTTATTCTGGTAAACACATTCCCAATTCTAAAAGAATGTATCTGTGAGAGAAGAAAATGGAAAGGCTAACAACCAAGAGGTTTGTTTCTGGCTTACACAATTAACAGAAAAAAATACCTAATTTTGCAGTTATTATTCTGCTATAAAAAAGACTCCACTAAGAAGAGACTTTTATATAAAATACCCAGAAATGAAGAAACTGAACTTACATTAAAATAATCAAAAAGCTCTTTTTAAAGAATAACTGAATTCAAAGTAACTGGTATAGGTAAGCTTTGTTATTCTTGTACACGTACTTATTTTTTAAATGTATTATTGGAATCTATTAAATGTCATCTAAGACATTCATCTGATTCCTTTTGCTGTCAGAAATTAAATAATTTTAAAAAGTAGCCTTCTTTAGAAAGAAAGTCATTTGCATTGTCAAACTAAAATTTAAGACATATTTGTTCAGATAAAAAAATCTGCAATGCTTCACCACAGGTTACTTATATTCTAACAAAGGCTAATCTGTGGAGGACAAAATTCTAACAAAGGCCACTTTAAGTTCAAAGACAAGATTCAGAAGTAACTCCTGAGTAAGAACAAAATATTTGCGTAGCATTCTATTTTGACTGCGATCAGCATTTGCTCCATTGTTTGTCAATTTATTTATATTTTTCAATAAGTGCTTCATAGGTTTTAATGTTTAACAATATTTCTTAGAATGAATCGAAGGTCTCATTGAGTATTATTACAAACATTATTAAAACTCTCAAATAGTTTTTAAGAATTTCAGATCTTAACAGAAAACAAACATCGGCTTGTTCTTTGCTCAACGCTTATTTTTGCTTATGATGACAAATGACCCAAGGTTGAACTAAAATCTATGAATTCTTGAACAGAAGACAAGATCCTTAATTATTCATTCAACTACCAGCTGAGTACCTTTAAACTATTTATATTGTCATCACAATACAAATAAAAAGACAAATTCAAATTATTCAGTTGATAATTTATGTATTCATGACATAAAATAATGCACATTGTATTGCTACACAATCATGCCACATAGTAATATACTTAGTGATGCCCAGGAGAGAAAATCTATGAAAACAAAGAAATAATTTCTGGTAGTCATGGTATTGATAAACATATATACTATTTGCTATGATTCAAAGTAAGAATCCTTATATAGGGTTAAATGGTAGAGTTCAACACTGGACTAGATACAGGGAAGCATGCTATAGCTCACTCACTGGGTAGGTTTCGTTTGGTTTGTTTGTTACTCTAAGGTTTCTTTTATTACAGATATTATAAATGCTAATTAAGGGTTGAATCTCCATATTGGAATCAAGTGTTCAGAGAAAACCATATATTAGAAATGGAAATTGAGATTTTAAAACCTAGAGAAAAAATGAAATGTGGAGAAATATTTCATAACTGATATATAAGGAAATGAATACACTTCGCAAAAACTTAAAACAGTTGTGAATCTGACTGTATAATAAAAGTTCATTTTTTCTACTGCAAAATCTAAAAAGTTAAGAAAATTTATAGATTTGCTAAAAAGAAAATTTATAAATTTGCTGACATTTAAAAAATACCATAAAGTCAATATTTTTATAAATATTGTTCAACTTGTTTAGAATAAACTTCTGAAGTGGTTTTAGAAAGACCCAAATCATACAATAGTTTTGGCTTAGAAATGTAGCGCATACACTCAAAAAATCTTCAACTTCAATTTTTACTTTCTACATTTAAAATTCGATAAATGAATGCCCTTTATACATCACATATTTCTGAAAAATATAATATAAAGCAACACAAGAAAAGTTTTCTGTGGGATAAAAAAATTAATAATCTTCCAAACTTTTGTCAAATATATGTCGCTAAATGATTGATCGCTTAACGTATACGACAAAAAAATAAGTTAGGATTTTTTTTTTTTTTTTTTTTTTTTTTTTTTTTTAAACAAACCATGTTTTATCTGAAGGAAAATGAAAAGAAGAAAGGAAAAGTGAGCGAAGGCTGTGAAATAGTCCTAAAGACACGAACAAAAAGTAAATAAAAAAAGACATTAAAAAATTCCATACTCAGACAGGCGGTTACAGTTAAGTGTTTTGTGCTGGCATAACGTCACGGAATGCTGGCACTTTCTGTAGGGGCGGAGCCGTGGAGTTATGGAGACAAAGCTGCAAAACTGCACTTGCTAAATTATGGATGCCACTACACAAGTAGAAGCAAAAAGTCCTTTTCCACGGATGGATTTTGCGAGCACGAAAAGTTTTCCAAGTCTTGTTCGCTGCAGCCCTTAATGTAGAAGCGACACGTGAGGGTGCAAACTCGAAAAAGACATCACAGAGTCGATGACGCGGGGAAAAGAAAAGACAACTGATGGTTTCGTTTCGAAACAACTCGGGTTAACGGAAATTTCCTGTGACGTCATATTTGTCCGCAGAAAATCCTAAAAGCACATTCTTTCCTAGTTTTGCTGCTCTAATTTGTTGAAATCAAAGTTTTATATTGAATTCACTATTGAAGCAGTTAAAACTATAAGTACTAAAAAATGAAATATTTTTGCATGAAATAATATTTGAAAATATTATTTTTACAAAATTTATCACTATATATATATATATATATATATATCAAGTCAATCAAGTCATTAAAGCAAAAATAATATTTTATAATATTAAGCATTTTTTCTCTCCAAATTTCAAATTCTCTAAATTACTACGTTGAAAATTGTATTCTTAAAGCTATCTGAAAAGAAAAGATATATTTATCAAACATTCTACAAAAATTTCAGAATCAAGTTGAGAGTGTATTAGGCAAAAGTACAATTTCGTTCTAGATTATAAAATTTTTTAAATTTATAAATTATAATAAAAAGTTTTGATTCAAATTAAACGAAATAATTAATTATAATTTCGCTAACAGTATGCAGAACCATGAAAATTCTTGTAAACGATTAAGCAGGGTGAACAAAAGACATTTAGCTATCTATCCTTCTAATCTATGCTTTCTTTTTGATTGCTTAAATTGGGCAATATAATTTAAAGTATGCATAGTTTTCAACTTAATATATATCATATATGCTTCCAAGCATTATAGGTATTTATAAAAAAATTATTGAAGTATAGTTATGTTAAATTAGATAATAATTTACAATAAAAAAAGAACTTATATAGCATGTAAAAATTTATGAAACAAAATACCAATCTTGTATTAAGATGTGTAACCCATTTAATAAAAGATTTGCTGCTTCTTCCCCAGTAAGTATTTATATAAAATGAAAATTTCAAATAGTTTTATGAATTTAAGTATTTATATTTCAAATATTCTCTAAAACAAGAAAAAGCTATGAATGTAGAATTCGATTTTACATGCATAATTAGAAATCTGTAAACTACAAAAACAGGAAATATTAACTTCAGTGAGTTGTCATGTCAAATCTGTCAGGTACAAAATGACGTATTTGGATTATTTGAATTTCCAATATCTCTTTGAAGTGTGGATTCTGTCTTAATAATTGGTACATTAGTTTAGTGATGCTTTGCTTTTCCAAGCAATTCAAATAAGCTGTGTTCGAAAAAAACAGCTGAGTTTTTTTATCCAAGTGTTTTGAACAAGCTTTATTCGAACGAAAGTTGTTGGATGTCAAAAAAGTTGTAATCGAACCAAAAGAGTTATTGGATGCCAAACCATAAAATACTAACAAATTTTTGGACTTATTATTCTGAGATAACTGCAGTATGTGGTTGAGTGTTATTTTCTTTATAAATAAGCAACATGATAGGATGGGCTGAATCAATAGTTGAGAAATGCTGTTAACCATTATAGTATTTTTCAACTTAAAAAAAAAAATCACCTGAACCGGTAAATCACTTTCAGACTACTGCATTATAATCACAGTAGTCAAATGTTTAGTACTAAAAATTAGTTTGGACCCCATACCACTCCCTTTACCTATACCATTTTAGAAAGAAATGCAAGTTTATCATTAAAAATCAAATTATTCAAAACTCCTTCACTTTGGCACTGCACAATTCATTTGATATCGATTCCAATCTAGATAGCTCTCCTTATGCTTATAGGTTAAAAAGTAATACCTTAATAGATGAGAACGAAAAGCAGAGTCATTAAGTATTCTACAAATGTGCTTGATACAATTGCAAATATGACAGCTGGTATATGAAATTTAAGTTGTATATAGAGATGATGTTGATGTGAATGAAGTTTCTGTTTTTGTTCCTCAATCCTTGCCTCCATTTTTTTTGTTACAGCTGTGTTGATAAATCTTTATCTGATATAGTGTTGGGAAGACTTCATATCTACTAATTTACTTTGATCAATGTGTTGACTGATGTATATTCAATCAATTTTCTTCCTTGAAACCTATTAATTAACTCTTTTCTAATTCAAGAATATACATAAAGCAGTAGAAAATATTTTTAAAGAGCTTCTTTAAAACTGTAAATATATATAACAGTTGAAAATTTTTATTTGAAATTGTTAATTAAATTGAATGGAAATAAATGATATTTTAATTCATTTTTTATTTAGTTGAAAAATTGAATTAAATTGAATGATAATCCTCATAATTCTCTTTTGAAATTATTTGAATGTATTAACCAAGACTTGAAATATTAACCATCTTCATACTGCCTAACACACAATATGAATGGCCATAGCACAAATTTCTGTGTATTATTGATGCTGAAATATAAATTATTTCACAAGCCATCAAATCTCTTCAGCATGTCAAATTTTGGTAACTTTGGTTTATTTATTTTTTTAGTTAATAACTTTTTTTCTAACAGAATATAATTAAAAGTTTAAGCAATTATGAACTCGCATATAATAGTTTATTTAAATGGAAACTTCGCAAATAAAGCATAGAATAGAAATTCATGCATAAATGTTTTAAATAAATTTTTAAATTGCTTACCATTGTAAGTTGGTTTCTAATTAATATATTTAGAAACGAAATAATTTGTATTTTTTATGAATAAATAAAAAATTGAGTCAACAATTCCCGTAAATCTTAAAAAGATTAAAATTTCAGATAATTTGACTTGATAATTTGATAATTTGACTTGACAATATTTGTGAATTTCGCTTGATATTAAGTGCTTGGTCTAGAGAAATATCAATATCTTTCAGATATCTTTTTGATAGAGTTTTCTTTAAAATCTTGAACTCAATAATAAATTTAAAATATATTCACAATATAAATTTATACTTATTCTGTGAGTAGTATTCATTTCCAAAAATGATTTTTTAATAGAGTTCTTTTTTTATTTTTAATTCATGACATTTCATTCCATATCACATTTTCCTTAGATTCAACTTACAAAAGCTTATATTATTTTATTTAAAATGATTTCATATTCATAACGTATGAGTAATTCCATACTTCTTTTGGTTTCATTTAAACATGCAAAAGAAATCAGAAGCATTTATTTTCAAACATTTAAAATTTTTTATTCGAATTAAAACCTTCAGGCATGGATTGGCAAAGAATAAAATTTATCAAACCATTTTGAAAGAATTCTTGAGAAAATAAAAATTTTCTTTTCAACAAAGGATAAAACTTTCAAATTTTACGCCATGATTTAATTATGATTTCTATGAAAACTGAAAAATAGCCTACAACAGTTTCGCGTAACTAAAAGGAAACTTAGATTTATATTAAATTAGTTTTTGGATAAATGCTGATTCCTTTAAGAAAGTTCTTAAATAATAACTAACAATAAGTTCTTAAATAATGATATTAAAATTTAAAAATATTTATTTATTATATATTCTTAGTTATTTTGTTTTCATCAATAAAATGTTTGTGCGTGGTATAAAATTTAAACAAAGGGCGAAAAGTGCAATAAGAAATAATCGAATTTGCCATCGAAAATTATTTTAATGAATACATATTTTGAACTTATTAACTCTTTGGGTACATTTGAAGCTTGAGACTCGTCTCATCTGCACATACTATCCAATATAATACAATCTTCAAATAATTCAGTACTTAAAGGGTTAAAGATTTTTACTTTCTTATTCAACACACATTTAATTTAAATATCTAATTTAAATTTGAAAATTCTCTTTAATTTAGTAATTATTCATAAAATATTAGTTGTATACTTATTAGCTTAAAACAAAAACAAAAAAGTATAATTATTTTTTTTATTGAGCATAAAACCATTTCTGAATTCCTGATTGTGTTCTTTTTTAAATAAAATTAATTTAGGAAATTTGAAGTCAGATTTTCAAGTAAGACACTATAAAATACCAAATTAAGACCATATACACTATTATTTCTAAATCGATAAGCTATTAAAAAATAACTTGAAAATAATTTCTATTCAAAAATAAGACTTAAAAAATATTTTCTCATCAATAAACTTATCTTTATTTCAATCAAATAAAAATTAATACATTAATTAATACTTATTGTATTTAATGAATTTACATAAAACTTTATGAATTTATATATAACATAAAAAATAAAATTATGTAAAACTATAGATAAAATACAATATTAATTGTACTTTCTCTATAGTTTTAAACAATTTCATTTTTATGGAGCTATATATTAATAGAAAATTCTAACATTTCGTACTTAAAATTTGCTTGTCATAAGAAAATCAATTCCTTTTAAACTTTCATAAACCAGCAATATTAGAATATATTTCAAACCTTTCTCTTTGTTTCAATAGAAAAATAGATGATATAAATAAAAGATATTCTTTATTTACCCCCTCTAATTGGAACGAGAAAAAAGATGCTATATCTCAATAATGACCTCATAATCCTAATATGACGCAAAGAGGATTTGTGAAAACATGGATGGGAATCCTAAAGTATGAAACATAACATTTAATAGCGTTTCGAATAATAGAAACATCATTAAATAGTGTCACATTTATGAAGAAGCATTTGACGTCAGTACACACTTAATAACACCTATCGTAATAGCCAGTTCACTTTCAGGATATTGAATTTCTTTTATTATGTTACGAGTTTAAATTTTTGTTATCACTGGAACACATAATGCTTGATGGAGCAGGTGAAGTGCTCAACATTAATTCTTATTTCCATCATGATAAAAATTAATAAAATATTAAATGTACTTGGTCTGTACTTTTACATAATTTCATTTTTATGGAACTCTATACATTAAAAAACTCTATCATAAATTCTATGTTGTATTGAAAATACTATTTATCGTAGTTTTGACAAATAGTACTGATTAGGCTCTTCATGACAAAGTGGTAGCAGTGTGCGATTCCTCTTTCTTTATGCTTGTTTGGAATTTTCCAGGTTTCTCCCCTTGCAACCCAATAAATATAAAGAAATACTTCAGAAAGACAACAAGGGTAGAAGTTCAAATGCCTTAAAACGCCATTCGGCTGTTTAGCTAACCGTAACTCTAAGTGAAAAATAGTAGTGACTGAATCCTAAGTTCTATGCCAACCAAAGTTGATCAATAAAAATGAATTTTTCTTTTCTATATTCACATTTGTTGAGATGGTTGTTATAGTTTCCTTGATTTTCTACTGGTGAATATGACTTATTTTATATGAAAAGTCTTTTTGGAAGATAATGCGTAGCAGATTTTAAAAACATTACACGTAAACTTATCTATAAGACTATCTGCAATTGGATGTTAAGCACAAGGCTTCGGTTGTTAAAATTGACTCGAAAATTAATTGCAAAAATATAACGTTTTTATGGTCAGATTTTAACATTATTTAAATATATTTATAAAATGTAAGTAGGTTCTCATGTACGATCATACAAAAATTTGATTAATTGACATGTTAATGTATTTATCATCTTAAACATTTGTGTCTAAATTTTATAATTACATTTTCAAAGAATTTGGAAATGTATGGAAATTGCATTAAGTATTTTGGCGTGTAACTTTTAAATAATTTAATACCAGAATAAGATGTCAACATTGCATATTTTCTTTTATTAAATTTAAGTGTGCAGCATAAATTCAATTAATGGAGCAAAAAATACATAAGAATATTAGAATAAATTTATAGACCAATTACATTTTTCTTTGTAATTCTAAGTCTTATAAGATCAAATGATTAGTTCAGTTATTTATACTGGGAAAATAATATCTCTTATAAAACTTACTTTAATGAAAACCACAAATATATAGATTATGAAAATACGAATGACATTGCAGCTGAAATGCAATATAGAATTAATTTACTTCAACAAATAACCGAACTTAATTCGACGCCCACGAATTTTTCATTTCAATATGTAATAAACTGGAATGACCAACAGGAAAGTACGACGCGAAAATCAAATTTTTCTTTGTTTGTTTCCAAACTGAATACAAAAGGAATAACGGAAAACTGTAAATCGATAGCAGTTTTCACACAAATATCGAAAATCTCCTGTCCCCGATGCCATTCTGTGTTATCGATATTGAATGATATTCCCGAAAATGTATCGATCAAAAGTATCAACGAAATCTGTATCTCCGGGAAGAGGGTACTCTTATTTTGCATAACTTCTTTAAACGTGTTTCCTCTTAAGTATTGCTTTTGTGCTATTTTTATTTCTTTCTCAAGGACTTATACACGATTTAAAACTAATTCTTCAGAAATCCTTACCTTTACCATGCATATTTGAAAACTGACTTTTAGCAAAGTTTAGCAAATGATTATTTAATAAATCGAAATTTTAATAGTGTATTTTTAACGAGAAATCATACATGTTTTTTTTCAGTCAGCTTGGAGCTAATTTACAAATTTTTCAATTGAAAATACTTATTTTATCGTATATATATATATATATATATATATATATATATATATATATATATATATATAT
>JAPDSC010023541.1:118542-133466 GCA_026290005.1 Latrodectus geometricus
TATATATATATATAAGGAATATAATAATAGGGAATAGGAAATTGTAAGCATATTGACATATAATTTCTATGTTTCACCGAATGGAACAAAACTAGTGACAAATGTTGTGCCCAAACACACCAAAAACATTAAAAAACCAGCGCACGTAAATATTGAAAGTGTATAAAAATTGATGAAATATAATGAAAATCGCTATATTAACACAAATAATTTAAAAACCGTCAACGAAATTTTAAACATATATAGTGAATACAAATATTTAGTTATTTTTAATTAATTGTTAGTTTGCTTATTACGATATATCGAATGTGCAAGCTAACTCTTATTTATTTCTAATTGCAACAACACAAATAGTAATAAAGATAATAAGGTTGGGGATAAGTTGTTAGAGAGAGAAGCTATAAATTTTTATGACGTTGTAATTACGTCACCATCATGCGTAGGAGTAATGAACATAGTGTATTTGCCTTGGAGGCCTATTTTTTAAACAGTATTTCAATTATTACAATCAAAGTGGTTTCTGAAATCACTTCCATTTGGTGCCTTTGAAGCCTATCGCAGACAGGAAATGTTTTCTTATACTGGTGACATTGTTGAAGGACACTGGTTCTGTGAAAAGAAGAAGATTTCGTCCATAGTTATCCAAAGAAAATGAACAGACTGTCACAGTCATTTCATGTTAGAACAAATGAACACTCTAGAAGTTTTTTTCCCCAACATGATTGCACTTAGTATGTTTTCCCCAGGATGGAGAAATAGCACATTCTTCAAGGACTTTGATGGCTGTGATATTTGAAATCACTTCCCGGGCTATCATTTCAATGAGCGCATTCTCCTGATTTTAACCACATGTGAGTTTTGTTTCGGTATGCAATATTACATGTCTATAGCGACCTTCCACAAATGTTAGAAGTTCTAAACGAAACATTCGAAGACATACGACCAACATACCTATCAATATGCTGAAGAGAATGACGTGAAACAGCAGAATTCGGTTCATTCAGTGTATTGACAACGGTGGTCATCACTTCCCTTATAACGTATTTAAAACAATGAAAACTAAAATTTTAAATATGCAGCTTTTGTGCACGAAAACAAGTAAAGAATATAATACTTTCTGCCTTATTGCAATAAGAAATACGAAAGTTATCTTGCAGTACATTGTAATTATTTTTATTTGTTTGGTAACATTTATTTAAATTTTTTGATCACTTGTTTATAAAATTGTTTGTATTTATGTGCTAATTCTTATTTATTAAGCTCAATTTTTATATATTAATTTATGTATAATATAGTTTTTATATGGTTTCATAGTGTCTCGGCACAATTTTTAACACTTGTTTTCTGATTTTGCACAAAAGTCGTACCTATGAGATAATGTACTCCTGATAATTCTGACCATGTTAATACTTCCATTTATTTGTTCATATTGTTTATTCCATTTATCATATATATATATAAATATATATATATATATATATATATATATACTTTTATGTATGCATAGATATTAAAGGCATGTTGCCAATGAATTTATACTGAAAAGTCTCACTTTCTCTGTAGCTAAAACTTTTATTCACTATCATTAAAATCTCTTCTTCATATGCATCATTTACTCTTTTTTGTATTTAAGTAAAATTTTAAGAATTATTACAAGAAAAGAGCTCTAAGTAATGAGCTCGATTCAACATTAACACAGTTGATACTTAGAAAATGGTAACGACACCATTTTCCAAACATTAATTTTAATGAGATACTTGACTAATTTATCGGTAAAAGTGTAGTTATCAGGATTTCTAACTTGTAAAATGAGTTCTATTTTCTATAAAATTTTGTGCTCTTTTATGTATTTTCATTTCAAGAAAAATTATTGTTTACTCAAATTCCTTGTTTATTGTAAAATTACTGAATAATTGTTTTTACAATGACTTTTAACATAAAATGTTAAGGGAAATTGTCATAAGCAATTTTTAGAAAATTTAATTTTATTTTGCCTCAAATATAACATTTTACAATCAAGTATATTATTTAGTTTTTACAATTTTAATATTTTGATCATAAGCAATTAGTGTCTTTAAAATTGTCACATTGTAAGCAAAATTTCTCCATTAATTTCCTCGAAAGGAATATTAATTAAATGTTGTCTAAAAGAAGTAAGGCTTAAAATTTCTATATAACATCATAGAGAATATGAAGGAAAAATCAGATAAAATAGTACTAGTATTTTGTTTGTTATAAGATTACACATAGCTTAATAGATAGTTTTAAAAGTCAAGGCTGTTGTAAACGTTTTATTTCCATTGGAAAGAACAGGTATACCTAAAAAATTTTAATAAAATTTGAATAGCTTATAACCGAAAGCTGTTTGTATTGGAACATCTACCGGATCTTGCTTTTCAAACTGATATTTCCCTTGATTGCGGATTGTATTCGCTAACAATAAAGTAGGAAATCCAGGAAGCAATCAAGTATGCACCAAAACAAATGAGCTTGCAGAAACTTAATTTCCCTTTCCCGTTGTTCAAGAATAGTTGGGATCGAATTCGTTATAGTTCATTGAAAAAAAACGCGATCTTATTAACAAGCAGTAATCTTTTTCATGATTTTTTGTTAAATTATTGAAATAGAACATTACACCTTATTGGGTGATTTTTTTTTTACCATAACTAAATTTAGGAACAAGAACAAGTTTGGTTATCTCATGGCTGAAAGTCGTCTACTCTTTCCTTATTATGGGAGTGACTATTATTCAATGAAGCCATAATGATCAATTTAAGCGCCTTTTTATGGACACTAAATAAATAAATTAAATAATTATAATAAAAATTATATGTTGTATGTTTTTAATCATACATTTTGCAAACAATATCAGCTTGTCATAAATATTTCAGAGGATTTAAGAGTGCGTTACATAACTTTCTTACCTGTTAGAATCTTATATTTTTCTTTATTTTCCATTCGTGTATAATTTTTATTTTCAAAAAAATAATTGTGAATACCAAAATGTGAATTTACATTAGAAATAAGAAATACTTATATTAATGTATATACATAATATACATTAATATACATAAAATGAGGATAAAGAAGTATATATTTGTCGAATGAGAAATCGATTATGTAAAGTATCAATGCAAGATAATATGAATGAACAGATTAGGAATATTATACATGTATATATATGAATCAAAACATAATTTTTGTATATTAATTAATAGTAATATTTGAAATAGCTTGCAAAAAATACGGAATAAGATATAATTAGGCAAAATAGTTAGATAACTAAGGCATATTTTTCACACGATAGTTAATTGAACGGGGGTCTATCACTAAAAGCAAATTCAGAGCTACGATAAACATCAATGTTGGAATTGGGAATCAAACCCATAAACCGTTGAACTATGGCTTGAGTGCAACCATTCATCTACTAAGCAACCCCGTAAGATTAATTCAGAAACTACTTATTAATTATAAGGCCGATGAACAAAATGGAAATACTTGAAACCAAGGTCTATCAAAAATACTGAATTCCCCCATTAAGAAATTAGGTGTGAAAAACAATAATTAAATAAGTTTTGTATTTATATTTATAATTGCTGCTTTCTTTATAACTTAATTTTCTAAATGAAAAAAGAGCTATATATTTTGCATACAGCTTGAATAAAGATCAAAGATACTTCTGGAAGAGAAAAACAGACTATAAATAATTATTAAGTTCTTATCAGTTATTTATTTTATTTTTGCTATAAATATAATAGGGGATAAGATAAAATTCTAAATAAATTATTTAAGAGATAGTTTGCTTGAACAATATAAAATTATTTGATAAAAAAAATATTTTTTTCTTCTAATTTTCTTTGATAAAATATTCTTTAGTAAATATTTTCTTATTACTTATATTGTTATTATTAAAATGGTTTTTTAGATAAAATTTGTTACTTAACTAATAAGATTCTAACAATTTGTGCATACAAATATTACACTGAGTGCACTGTATTCGATGTATTTATTATTTATCATTCTTTATCATCAGATGATTATCCCGCATTATAATCTTGTAAAAGAAACGCCAAGTAACTGCTAATAATTTATGTGCTTGATTTTTTTAAGTAACAAATATTGTAACTAATCTCAAAAAATTATGTTTTTCAGAACAATTTTCGTTCTGCTTTTTAATAAGTAACATGAAATATTAACATCCAAATTTAAGAATAAATTTAGAGCTCAATGAATATGGTACTAAATAATTATATTTGTAAATTGCATCAAATGTCATACTGGATTGTCTCCCAAAGTGTGGATGGATATGATATAACTCTTAATTATATTTACAAATAATCTCATATTATGTCGCTCTATTTTCTCGCAGAATGTTAATGATTATGATATCATCTACCACCATTGGGAAATATTGCCTTATAATATATTATTGGATGATTTTTCAGAATATTAATGTATATGATATTTTTGCTAACCAGGAATTAAGAAATACTTCTAAATGTTCATGAATTTTCAACATTCTAGATTTCCTTTCAGAATGTTGATCAACACAATATTTCCCAAACATTTTCAAATATTATCTGATAACATATTCCTGGATTTTTTCTCTGATGTTTGCAATATATTATTTCCAATTATATTTAAAAACTATCTCCAAATATGGTTTTGGATTGCACCCAGAATATTGATTGGCATGATATTATTTCCAACTATATTTAAAGATTGTCTCAAAGTAAGTTAAAACCTGATGAAAATGTTTCAGATATATATTATATCCATAAGGTCAGGAATAAGCCACACGTGGTCCGTTAGACATTGTTCATGCGGCCAGCAAAGCATTTCTAAAATTGAATTTATTTTATCGACTTTCTCCCATCAATATATTGGTATAAAATTAATTATAATAAAATGGTATTACATACTAAACCAAAACATTTTTCGTAACGAGTTATTCACGTGTCGGCGACTTGTTCAAACATGCAATACGAACACACCGAGTCTGTGCTTATTTGTGTTTACTTCTGCCACACAATCACTCAGACTGGTAAGCTTTTAACTTGCAATTTTAGTAATTCTTATGTTTCTTGAAAGACATGAGTGCAATATTATTGTCAAAAAAGTAATATTAGAGTTTTTTTTTCTCAAAATTAAGTTTTAATACAATTTTTTTTAACTTTCAAATATTTAATCCATAGTAGCATGTTGGAAAAGCAAACAAATAAAATGGAAGATAAGCACAGGCACTTTCAAGAAAAGTGGAAATTTGATTATTTTTATTTTACTCCCACCAAAAATAAATCTGTATGCTTAATATGTTCAAAGATTGTGTTGACATTGAAAAAATATAATATAAAAAAATGCACTACGATACAAAACATGGCAACAACATAAAAACGTAACAGGACAACCCCGGATAAATAAATTTAAACAAATAAAGAAAACTTGGGAGAATGGGAGAATAACAGGCTATTTTTAAAAAAATCAAGCTTTTTTTTTATCAAATAGGGCAGTAAAGGCTAGTTTTGTTGTCAGTCAAATACAGGAAAAAAATTTAAACCCTTTGCATATGGAGCAATAATAAAAGAATGTCTGACTGCTGTTGCAGAAATAAAATTTCCTGATAAAATAAATACTATTTCAAATATAAGTTTATCAAGATTCATCACTGCAAGGAGAATTGAATACTTGTCCGAGAACAAAGCAACAACGCTTCGTGAACATATTACAAAATTCGAATACTGATCTTTGGCACTTGTAAGAGTTGCGATATTAGTGATACAGCGCAACTGGCTATATTTTTAAGTGATATTGACAGCAAATTTAATATTACCGAAGAATTGTGTTCACTGATTCCTATGCAAGGAACTACAACCGGCAAAGACTTGTACGAGGAACTAAAGTCTGAGTTGAAAAATTTTTTAATTTTATTGAAATATATTATTAGAATATCGACAGATGGAGGATGAGCATGTCAAGCATTGAGGTAGGAGTATCGGAAAGGCTATTTCAAGACATTAAGAAGGTCATAGGAAGGAAACTATTAGTCAAACATTGCATAATTTACCAGGATAATTTATGTGCGAAAAGTCATGTCACATGTTTGCCACATGTCACAATACCAACAATTCAACTAATCAATTTTATAAAATCCCGCGCATTTTATACCGCGCATACGAAAGTACGTTGGCTTAGTAGAGGTTCAATGTTAAAAAGAATATAAAATTTAAAAATTGAAATTGTGAATTGTTCTTAGTTTTGAAAGGTTATGCCTTTCCTCATATTGGTAATAAAGAATGGATGTGCCATTTTTGGGTTTCTTATCTACATGTCTCAGCATCTCAATGATATTAATGTGGAACTTCAAGACAAAGGACAATTTATTCACAATTTGTATAGTAAAATTTTCTCTCAGGACTTCGAACGTAAATTAAAATTTCGAAAACAGTAACTTTTGCAGAATAATGTGATTCACTTTCCACATTTAGAAAAAGAAAACGTTACTGCTCAAAAATATGCACAATATATAGATATTTAAACAACTAATTTTAATCATGATTCCAAATGTTCAAAGCTGAGAAGACAGCAGTTTTCATGAAAATATTTTCCTCGCCATTTAATATTGATGTGGATAAAGTTCCCAAAGACTTTGAAATGGAAGTTCTTGACATGAAGAACAATATCGGGTGAAAATGCGCTTTAGGTCCCCTACTCTGCCAACTTGGCGAAAGTGTGCTGTGGGTCCTGTACTTGGCGGGTTTTCAAAAACGCTGTTGCCATGGCGATAATGGAATACGATTTTTAACGGTTTAAACTAATTAGCAACCAATGAAAATGACCGATTTTTCAAACTGAAACTAATTAACGACCAATGAAAATGCTAAAAGAAAAAACCAATTAATGAGCATGCGCGAAAAAGAGCAAATTATTTCCTCCGAAGGTTGCCATAAAGAGCTCATTAGGTATAAAAACGTCTGGTTTACCACGCTTGGTGCATTTATCGCCAAGTTGGCAGAGTAGGGGACCTAAAGCACAGATTAACGCAATATCGATTTAAAAAATATATTTTTCTCAGTAAAATCAAAAATTTTTATAAATCTTATGTGTTCATTTTTGACGAAAAAGGCAAAGCAAATGATGTCTCTGTTTGGAAGGAAGTATGTTTACGAATAATTATTTTCAACCACAAATTTAATCAAAAATGACCACTACCAATCAAGACTAAGTGATGTAAGATTAGCTAGATTAGAGAAAGCTGCATACGTGTAGCTACCTCATTAATTCCGGCTGATAATGATCAGCTTGTATCGAAAAAATAATGCCAAATTTCTCATCAAAAATTTCAAGTAATTTCGTTTGCCTGTTCTTTTTCTATTTGTTTTTATTTTGCATTAAAATTAATGTATGAAATCTTTACTTTTTTCTAATGCTTATTATAAATAAAGTTTTGTACACTTTTAATTAGCTTTACTTTATGTGCTGCCCACCAAAAAATTTTAAAATTTAAATTGGCCATTTGATTATAAAAGGTTGTTCACACCAGCATTAGGGTACGATATTTATCTGAAATATTTAAGCATTGTCATAGAATATGAAACTATATTGTCTCCAATCAAAAAAGGTTGTTACGAAACCCAAATATAATTTACAGAGCTCAAGGCTCTAGCGTTTATATAATTTTAACGTATCAATATCCTTTTCAAAAAGCTTAAATTTTATTTATTTTAACGATGAAAATAAGAGTATTATTTCGAAGACTCAAAATTATATTTAAACTATATATTTTTAAATAATCACTATGAATAGTTTTATGCCTTTAACTATGTATTTCAAACGACAACTTCTCATAAATAACTCCTTCGAATTAATACATGCATATGATTATTACGTATACACTTCAATCAGATTTTTGAAATATTAATACAAGTAAAATAGTTGTTTTATGTATATTTCATAATCAAATATTGTTTTCATAGATTTTTACAGTAAAGGAATTGAGAAATGATAAATGAATTGCTTACCATTTAATAGTTATTTGTAAAATATAATACAATTAATTATATAAAGAAGATTCAAGAAAATTGCCCAGCATTTTAAATTATTTCACTTCTAGAATGTAATTTTAAATGTTTTATGGTCTTAACAAATGAATAAATTAGATTTATGTTAAGAATATCAAGTGGAATATGGAAAATATTATGATTCTTATCAATGGACTTAAAGGAATGGGCCTTTCACAGCACAGAGTTTAAATAGGCGGTTGTCGATTTCATGTCAGGCCCTGGCAAATATAATTTTACGTCAGGAACATGCTTTGTGACTGTCAGCATTTCCTTTAAAACACCAATGTTCGACACTTTCCGTTTACAAGAAATGAAATTCACAAATCTTTAAAGAATAAATTCTTGCTTAATTTCAGGTAACCTGGATACCCAGGATATAGGGCCCAATCCATCTTTATACGCAACAAACGCTGTGATAAAGAAACATAATTCCAATTTGTAAAGGAAATTGGCAACAGTTAATAATACTTGACAAAGATGTTTGCTAAAGAAAAGCTATTCTTACAAGAAAAGAAAATTTGCTGTAAGAATTTGAAACCTTCCCACTATAAAGAAAAGATGTATATTATTCTATTAACAAATACCAGAGATTTATTTAGATTTTCATAAATTGATAAATGATCAAACAGAAAAATGCGTGTTAAATTTACATTTCAATAGATTCGCATAAGTTATAACCTATGACGAAGAGTTCTTCATATTCTTTTTACTCTTATTTAGTTAATTCACATTATTAATCATTTGACAATAAAATAAAAGAAATTCCATGAAAAAGTTTTGGTGTATAGTTTGATGTGTAAAACTAGACAACATAAGCAAGTCAGTTGTAGTTCATTTGTTAAACATTGATTAAAATATGTCTCTTACAATGGTTCAATCAAATTTAGTGAAAACAATGTACATGACGATGATATATTTGATTGAAATGTGAGGGAAGAAGAAAAACGGAGCTTTGTTTAGCATACAACTTGAATAAATAGCGAGGACATTTTAAATGTTCCGGAAGAAAAAGAAGCTTTGAAAATAACCAAAACAAATAAAGTTTTAAACTTGAAATTGCTCCATATGGCAGTAAGCCAGAGCAGCAAACACTGATTGTCTTGTCAGTGACTCTAAGCAGGAGCTGAAATTTTTTGGTTTGTAGTCAACGAGTTTTTGAGAAAGCTGAAACTTTATTTCCTACAAAATAATAAATACTTTGTGTGTTTATTAAGAAATCTACATTTTGCCAACTTTAACACTGTATCATGAGATTTCTATATGTAGTTTCGTTAAATTCTGGGACAAAGTGCAGCATTCCCAATACAGAACAACACGTAAAACATTTTATCAAGAATTTTGTTTCACGCTATTTAAAATAGTAATGCAGATTTGGGATGATATTAAAGCAATAATAAAATAGAAATAAATATGTTGTAAATGTTAAAAATTTTGAAGATTTCAAGATTTAAAAACAATAATAAAACAGAAATAGAGCATGTTACCATTATGAAAAGATACAAAAAATATTTAATTTTTCAGAGATGAACTGTCTTACAGTATAATTGTGTAAAATATAAATGTTTTAATTTAATTCTCTAAAGGTTACAACATACAATGGGAATAAACATGCAATAAGTATAAGTGTATAACAATATTAAATTTTTCAAAGAAGGTTCATCCTATAATATGTTTATATAAAAACTAATTTAACTTTGTACTTGTGGCAATACAATAATAACATAAGCTTGCAGCAAATATTAAAGTGTAACAGATCTTAAACGTTTCCCATATTGGTGTACCTTGTAATAAACATAAAATTAGTTTGTCGAATTTAATCTCTGCATATTATAGCACAATGATAGAAGAAAAATAAACGTATGACAAGTATGAACATGTAATAAATATGAGCGTATAACATATATTAAACATTTTTAACAACGATCGATTCATCATATAATGTATTAATATAAAATTCATCTGATCTATTTTAGCCTTCTAGGGTTAAAGTAAAATAAAATGAAAGTAAACATTTAACAAATATAATTAAGAAACAAATCTAAACGTGAATTACTATTAAACTCATTGACTTTTGATGTATTAAAATAAAACTTTTAATTAAATGGCTCTAATTTAAACGTCTAGTTTCTTGAAACAATAAGATAAAACGAACTGGTTATATAAATAAAATTGATATTTAATAAAAATTCTTTATCACAAAAATTATATAATAAAGATTCGACTTATATTATATTAAAATACAAAATTGCTTATAATTTAACCCTTTAGGTGTAACAAAAGTGTTTGTTTTATTTTATCAGAATTGAATGAGCTATGTTTATCAGAGGTAAAAAAAACATAAAGTTATTGATCAATCAAGGATGGGAAAATTTGTGGGAAGTGTTGATGGGAAAACACAATAGATTAAGTGTTAGTTATGCATGCATAATTCTCAGAGAGTTAAAAATTTTGTTTGTTATATTTTATTTTTATTATTTTATAATTTTCTCAGGCATTGTTTGTTTCAATGATTTAGAAAAACAGATCTATTCAAGTATATGTATATCAGTTTCTATATTGTAAAAATTATAGATTGTATTATGTAGCAATTCATTTCATATATTTTTAATACATTTAACTCTCATGATTTTGTTAAATAATACTTTCAAAACTCTTTTCTTCTTTTGACATTTTGAACACAGCAAGAAATTATTTTATTTTGATTCTATTTATTACTTATAAATATATTTTTAAAATTTTTAAAAAAATTATTAAAGCAATAAGTAAAATGAATAGAATAAAAAATTATTGAACATTAAATAATACTTAAAATTTTGTAGTATTAATTAATTTGAATTATATATATTATTCGGAAAAAAATTTATCAACAATTTATCCTGCTTTGTTTATCAATCTGCTTTGTTATTCATATACATCATTTGATTAAAATTAATTTTTCATACCACTCTTTATATTCAGTTCATACTTAAAATACGCATGATTGGTAACAGTAGTAGGTGCAATAAAAGCATTTGTAAATATCATTAAGTTACAATAGGTATTATTCTAGATATATCTTCGTTTAGTGATGCTTAAAATAAAGGCGTATAGGTAAATAAAGTAAATATTAGTTACAAATTTACTATTCAAATTGAATTATAGACAGTAGACAACTCTGAAATAGACAGTGTTGGTTCTCTTGACCAAGAGGCAGCGATGTTAATATCCGACCTAGTGTATTTAGAGAAATTGTCAACCAAAAACTTAATGAATAACTCAACTTTATGGGAACTATGGTGGCCAAAAATAAAAAGATCATCATATTGAAAGGGACTATGCAAGTTTTGTAGGGTCTGCGTGATGTTTCTCCGAGTTATTGTGGTATATACCTAAGTTGTCCATAAAGTCACTTGACCGTGGTTGAGAGGTGCGATTATATTGAGAACGACTTTTCAAGTTAGGTGATTTGTAAAGTCTGCGTAAAGTTTCTCAGAGTTACTGTGATATGGTTCCATCTAAGTTGTTCATGAAGTCAATTAAGTGGTTGAAAGATGAAATCCTATTGAGAGAACTATGCAAGTTTGGTATTTTGTACGGTTTGCACGATGTTTCTCCGAGTTACTGTGGCATGGTTTCAACTAAGTTATCCATATAATCACTTGAATGTAGAGCAAAATTGTGAACCATTTGAGTTGTAATGAGTTGAGTTTAGATGATTGATATAGACAGCAGAAAACATTCTGAAATAGCACAATTTAATCTCACAAGTAACTCAATGCTTTTTAGAATGTGATTTTATACATTTTCATATGAAAGTATGTGATACAAATAATTATTGATGTCTTCTGATCCCTGCTTTTAAAATAATGATATGATACGCAGCATTTGACTTTTAACGTATACGAAAAGCCACGTAATTTCTGATTAATAGTGATGCACTCACTTTTGATGACAAGTTGGCTTTTTCACAACTTCAGTAAATTGATTATCAAAAAGAAGATAGCGAAGACACTTTGTTGAAGAGAATCTGTCAGGGATTCTTCTTTTTACTCTCTTCATTTATGGCCTTTCCCATATTTGTCAAAAAGTAGAGAAAATGGAGTGTTTCGGATAAAAACACCGAGACACAATTTCTCTTAAATTCTTCACGTAAAAAGTAAAGTTAGATAAATGGTGTCATTTCATCTTAAAAGTCATTTTCTTTCGCTGACATTTTGGGAGAATTGATAAAATATCACAAAATTTTTGCTATTAATTTTACTACCATAAATGTAAATCTACGAAATTTATTTTTTTGATGTAACTTATAGTCACATATTACAATATATACAATTTATTATTTCTTTGCTAAAAAGAAAATAAAGTATAAAAGCAATTGACAACTATGTTGTGGTGTGATTTATGTACTTTATTCTATCATCAACGCACTCAATTTTACCTATGTGCATTTCTGTTGCTTATGGCAATTTCGTAATATATAAAAATTAAGCATTTATATGTTATGTTAATCAATACTGCTTTATCATAGAAAGTAAAGCTTTACACTGTTTAGAAAAAATATTTGCCATGATAGTAATTAAATATTCTGGACTTTAGTTGAACAATTTGTAAGTTTGACTCCCATATTATCGATGCCTGTAGATTTTCAAAGTCAAATTGAAACTTTAGTTTCCATAGAATCTACCTTCATGCATAGAAAATATCAAAAACTGCGAAAAAGCTTCCGTGACTTTTCACAAGAATTCAAATGACAAAGTGCAAAATTACATTATTATATCACATATGGAAATTATACTGCATAAAATATTTTATGGTATTGACAAAAAAACACAATTAAAGACGTATTTTTGTTAAAATCACAATACGAAATTGATTAACAGACACGGTGAATGAAGAGAATTCGAACATAGAATCAGTGATTGAATAGTTAGATCTCATATTTCACATTAAATATTATATCTTATGTATACGGAATAAATTCCTTAAAATGTTTTTTATTTTATGACAGATTGATATCAAAATGTAGTAATTTGTAATAAGAATTTATTTGATATATCTCCCTCTATTCAAAACGAAAATATTCGTTACAATTTGAAGTAAGATTTTTCAGCATTGAAGAGCATGTGTTCCTTTCATTCTTTTTACCCACAAACATTCCATTTCTTAAACTCTAAGAAATCTATAAAAGCAATCTTTTTTTAAATATTTTTTATTCTCCTTCTATGGACAGTATTCACTCTAAAATGATTTCTTACATTAATATAATTGTTAATATGGTAATTTTGCCTATTGTAACATTCAGTAAAAATTAGTAGGAAAAATAAATCAGCAATAAAATATTTATGAAAAGATGACTATAAAATGTATTTTGATTCATCTTTGTAAACCAAAATTTACCAAAACAAATATGTTTATAAAAATAATGTTTATTAAATTTAAATTTCATCTCAATATAAATAAAATTTACTGCATAAATTTTTAACAAATTATTGTTATACAAATGACTGATGTTGCTTCATTTCGTTCATTTATAATTTATTATAAATACTACATTCCATTGCTATTGATATTAAAAAAAGATTCCGACAAGAGAAGTATCTGTAATGTTCAAAATATAAATTATGGAAAATACAAATTACTGTCCTACTACAAAACCTTAAAATGTTTCTAGAAAGATTCTATTCAGTCTCTAAACTACAACTCTAAACTAGACTAGACTTACTTTTCTAAATTACAGATATTTAAATTTTTATGGCTAATTGCTTAAATACTTATAATTTGATAATTAATATTAAAAAATCTAATGGAAAAAGTGTAAAAGTTTGAATCGAAGCATCAAGTTTTCAATGGACTCAACATGTGGTAGCATAATATTTCAATTTTAATTAAAATTACTGCCGCCCAACCTGTCCAGTGGTTAGCGTACCTGACTACAGATGGGTGGGACCTGGGTTCGAATCCTGGCTCGGGCATGGATGTACTTTCTCTCTGTCTTTGTCTTTGTGTGTGAATGGTTGCCTACTCTATAAACAGGTACCTATGGCATGTGTGTACTAAGGAAGTCGGACTCCCCACCAAATATGGTTCGGTTGGAAAAGTGGAAAAGCGCACCCCATATTGCCAGTCTGGCTGGCACACGACAACAACAATTAAAAATACTAGTCTAATGAATGATTGTTTTATTTGTAAGTTCAGTAGGACGTAGTGGTCTGATTGCCATTTTTTAAGAGAAAATTCAAGGGTTCGCTATCAGCATAAGAAAGTCAAAGGTTCACAGCTTCTGCTGGGATATGGGAATTACAGTTTGCTTTCTGCTTTGATTAACTACACATTTATCAAAATTGGATCTTGGAAGTAATTCTGTAATTTGAATTGGTAATACGCGAGTATATCCACCTTTGAAAAATATACCCTGCAAGTAACACATGATTAGTGTTCAACTTGACATGGAATAACCTTCAATAATTAGAGCAATTACCTCACGGTGTTGGGCGAATTAGCTTCCTTTCATTTATGGAGTTTAATGTAAATATTGAACTTTAATCTCACTGTGATCTTGTGGTATAATAATAATGAATAAACCGAATTTAATCCTGTTCACTGTTGAACATCGAGGGGGGAAGGATACTGTGTTTTAGTGATTTCTGCAAGCATGAATGCTGGTGTTATCATTTAGACGTTTTCTGGGTTTTCTCTCTTGTGACTTGTGAATAATTCTCATTATACATAAAAATTCTTCTCAGAAGACAATTTATATTGCAGGTATTAAGATATCTTATAAAGGGATTAGACTGTCCCCTAAATGGTGACAATATATTGTGTTTTTTAAAAGCCTTCAACATTTTATGGTATAAGAATGTATATTGTGAAGAGAAAATTTTTATG
>JAPDSC010023541.1:138466-149839 GCA_026290005.1 Latrodectus geometricus
AGATCAGGAAGATTTACATTAAGTATTATTTGCATATTTTAATAACTTATTTTTTTCCTTTTTTGACCTTTTTTTAACTGTTAAAAACTTAAATTTAAATTTTCATTCACATAGCATTTTTTATATTATCACTAACTAGTTGTATTTAAATAATCTTTTTTTCACTTTTGAAATATTTTCTTCATTAAAATATGAATATTTTATATGTATCCATATTTCCTTCTCCCGTTTAAAAAAATAATATTTTAGTTACGCATATTTACCCAAAGTATAATTATTAAATTCCCTATTTAATATGCTAATACTTCATTTCAAGATTTAATATTGATAATTCTGTGTTTTAAGTTTATATGTGGTATTCATTAAATCTATCATACATATTTTTTAGATTACTGCTAACAGGAAAAACACCCATCAAAAATATTTCCAAAATAAAACATTTTGATTTATTTCAAAAAGAGTAAAACTATCGAAAAATATAAAATTTTGTTTTAAAAAAAATCACAATTTATTCAAGAAATTCTTACAACTTAACTATATATAATAATTCATTGTGCATTTGTAAATACATTTTAGATAGTTTTATTAAATATACTACTACCATTTAATCTATTTATCAATATAATTATTGTTATTATAATATTTATATTTAAGTCGCATGGCCTTATTATAAACTCTCACTTATCCAGATTATGTAAATTAAGTTTTCATATTAAGTTCAATATTCACAATAAGAAATTTTAAAATAAACTCGTAATCTGACATATAGGATTGTTTTCTAGGTCGGTCATATGAAACTAAAAAAGCAAACCTACCAAATCAATCGATATGAAAAAATTCGAAATGAAATAAAGAGAATTATGTTGAAAAACTTAAAACTTACATATAATGTGTGCGTAAAAAGTAATTTTTATCTAAGCATCAAGATTGATATTTCCATTTTTAAATGATGATTTTGATGGATCTAAAAATTATTAGAGATGATTTATATATCTGAGTATTCAAAGTTAACGTCTGCACATTTTTTGTTAAATTTGGTCTCAACTTTAAAACTGTGAAAGTGAATGTGCCTATTAAACAATCAATTACAGTGATTCAACAAAATACGAAGATCTTGGTGTTCTCTATCGAAAGGAATAACGATAAAAATGTGAATCAATGAAAAATGCATTTTATACCAAATTTATTATTTGTGTAAAAACTAAAATCGAAAATTATAGTTATTCCATTCATATAATCATTTTATAGTATTATTATACTTACATATGATCCTAATAATATATGTATTTTGTATGTCCATATATATATACAAACGTATGGGTAAATCATGAACGCCAAAGCGTAACAAATTTAACGAATTAGATCTGAGTACTTTGGACACATGTTTTTAACATTATTTAATAAATTAATGAATAAAATATTACAAAAGCACAAATATGGAATACAAATAAAATATAATATCACACATAAAATATGTAATATAAATAAATATATAACTTGTCCACTGGACACGTGATCAATGTAGGATTGTTCTCTTTACGGATGAGCCCAAGTTTATTCTCGAAAGCAATTTTCATTTGGAATTCGTTTTCACCTATAAAACATCCATGAAACGGATGCATTTGGATCAGGCAGCGCCTGTGTTTGGGGTGGTTGTTATCTGTTTGGATGGGCGCACAGACCTCCATGTTTACTCCCGTGGAAATGTTACTACTCACATCTGTAGAGACGATATCCTGGATGATTATGTTCGCCCTTATGCCAGGGCAATAGTTGAAGATTTCGTGCTAAAGGATGATAATGCAAGACCACACGGGTCTTGCAACGTGAATTCTTATCTTGAGCAGGAAACAATTGAGCGTATAATGTGACCAGCTCGATCATCGTACCTTAAGCCAATCGAGCATATTTGAAACGCTCTATTACGATGTGTAGCTACTCTCATATTCAGGCTTTCAACTGCTTCCGTTGAGCAGTGTCTCACACTCCCAACATAATTAATAGACCTCATAATTGAGAGCATCATACATCACTGCATTGCTTCTCGGGGGACCCATAGTAAAGCTACTTTTCCTATACCAAACCTTACAGCTCCCATTTTTTCATAGTATACATATGCTAAATTTTATAACACCATGATTGTGTGTGGCGATTTCTTTTTATGCCATTTTGCTACTCGTTCTATTATGTTTATGAGTTTCATTAAATTACACTCTTAATTTTTTGCATTATTTTCATTTTTGTGATTTTTCCCGAATTTATGATAACTAGTGTAGAATAGTACATTTCCATTTAACTTTGGTCCTAGTGTTGACGGATTTTCTAAGTGTAGAAAGTTTTCAAAAACTCAAATGATGAATTAATGTACATGATATTAGATTGATTAATCAGTTATGATGTATTCTCTAAATCCCAATTATTATTGTTCTGGTAATTTGCATGAAAAATGCATATAAACTGAATTAACGAAAACTGAATTACAACAATCATTCAGATAGAAAAATTTTTTTAACTTTTCATAGGAGAGAAGAAATTTATTTGAAAATAAGATAAAGGAAGCAAAATTTTAGGCATTGAAATAATGCATTGATTATACACCCAATGAATTGAATAGCAATCTTGAATAAAAAATTAATCCCTTTTTAAAATTTTCTCCTTAGTCATATCTTGCATTGGCTTATTTAATAACGAATTTCAATTCAGCCATTTTAGTGGTAGATCTGCAGTTTTGGAAAATATTTTCGTAAAGATTGAACACAATATAAATAACAAAACCAACAATATGATTTATAAGCGTTTTGATTTGACACTGTTAAATCAATCAACTTATTCAAACTGTCTTCTTTCAGAATAATTGTTTCTTCAGATGTTGTTCATATTATTCTTGATTTTAAAATGATTTTTGAAATAAATTACTCGTACAATGATTCCAGAAAATTTATCAAAAATTAAATTGCCAAACCAGTTTTGTTTCGTTTGTAATGCATTCGAATTTTTTCTCTCATAGTTAGTTTTTTACATGTTTATATTTTACTTACATTTTTCATAGCCATTTTAAACTATTCTATTTATTACAATTTTCAATTTATAATATATGCACATACAATACAGAATTTCAGAAATATTGAAAATATTTTATACATATAAATTTAGCTCTTTTTAGAATTTTTACGTGCATTTCTAAAAGCTTACAAATGTTTTATTTTATATTTCCTAAGCCCCAACATCTTTAATTTTGATGTTTTTTCTTTTTTAAAAAAAGAGTTTTTCTATTAAGTGATTCATAATTTTCTCACGTTGAATTTTATTTGCTTGTTCCTTATTTTGGATAAGAACTGGAGATCATTCTGTATCTTGAAATATGCTAATAAGTGATATTTTTTTTCAGAAATCTTAAAAAATTTCTGATCAAGAACTACTGATTTCAACTACAAGTTCTGAGTATTTTGAAATTAACTTGAATACTTACGTCTCTTTTTTAAAATAAATTATTGAAAAATCATTACATTATATGATAATTAAAAAATCTTACAAAATATATGAATTAGAAAATTTTTTCAATACATGCAGTACAAAATAGAAACAATAAAATAGCAAAGAAGAAAAAGATACAAATTATGAAAAACGAGAAAAATGAGAAATTAAATTAAGAATCAACTCGATCAGTTTCATCAGCGGGCGTTGACTACATTTGCTGCAAAATATAATATTTCTGCCAGTGGCAAAGAACGATCTTGAAAATTTGAAATGACACCGCAAAACCATACAAAATCATGAAATATAAATAAGTGCATATAAAAATTAATTACAGAAAAACAATATACAAATACAAGCATAGACCTAGAAAATATAGTTAAAAATCAATATTAAAAATTACCCGAAAGCCAAAATTTTGATGATTTTCCTGAAACTGAGAGAAAAGCAATATTTTTGTGCCAGTGTATGCAACCCTCCCGATGAAACTGATAATATTTGTAATGAATTCCAATGTATGCTCAGTTTGCACTTTTTTTATATTTAAATTTGAATTAAATTGGAATCAATTTAATATTCCCCTTTGCGTTTTAATATTTGTGTCTCTAATGTAACTTTAAAATTTGAAAGAATTCGCAATGTAGATATATTAAGATTTTTCTATTTTTGATTATTCACCTTGAAATATCCTTAATTCCTTAATTTTGCTATATATATATATATATATATATATATATATATATATATATAATTTTTAGAAATAAGAAATAAGAACACGATCAGCTGCTTTTGATATATTTTCATGTAACAAAATATATAAGTCTGTACAAATATACATAAACGATTATGCTGTTTTCAAAAATGAACAATTTTGACAAAATTAATATATTTATTATATGAGTTAAATACAGATGGAAAGACAATATTTATAATATATATATTAATAGTAATTAAGTAATTTTTAAACACATTATTTTGAAAAAATTACTTTTATGTTCTAAGTATAAAATATTGCGAATGATTATATGAATCTCACCATATATTTGTCAGATTATTTCGAACAAGACTGCAAGTTTAACAAGAATTGTTTCAAAATAAGTTTGGCAGAAATGACAGTAAAATTCTAAGTCATTTGTATGAATAACAGTATTCACAAATTAGTAAAACATTTCAGTTGATAGAGAGATTCAGAGAATTTTGGTTTGATTTCATTCTGTTCATTACATTTATACAATATCTATTGTACAAGAAACTGATTCACTAGTAATGGATTTCCAGTAACAATTTGCAATTCCATTGATAATTGTTGCCTGAATCTCATTTAACACTTCAGTAAACATAAAAATCTCTTAATTTAAATTATTTCTCCATAAATGTAATAAGATGTAATTTATTTCTGGATATCTCATTAAATTTACATTGCAATTAAAACAGGAAAATTAAAAGACATTGTTAGTCCATTTTAGACTGGTGACTAATTCCGTACACAACTTATCCAAATTTCTCTATATTTAATGAAGTACTATGACTTTTCCAACATTTAGATATTTTGTTATATTTTTGGAGTAGATTTGTGTACATATATAAAACATTATAACCATTTTCACTAATTTACATTGAGGCATAGATTCCATGAAAGACAGATAATACGATGGAAATGATATATAATGTATTCCGAAGAATGTGAAAGTATCCTTCGGTTAATTTCACATTGGGCTCATAGAGAAGACTGTTTATCTAAACAACTTTGACAGTTTGCAGATTGTGATGTCTCGAAGACTCCGAAACTGTATAGTTTTTGCTGTTTGCATGCTGTTTTTGTGTGTGCCAATTGAATAAGTGAATGGTGAGACGACTAGCAAACGCCAAGGTGTTGGATGTCCATACATCATTAATAACATAGGAGGGAAGTCTAAGGGATCACAAAAGTGCAAAATTGATAGAAACAGCAACTACACTAACAATTAAAAAGGCCATTACCCAGTTAAGCATGAAAACCCGAACTGGGTTTAAGTGAAATAAATTGGCAACTTATTTCACGGTACATTAAAGTCTAAGACACTCATCATCAACCATAATAGCTGGGAAGGATAAATGGACAGTTTCTCAGCGACTCATGATCAGATGTTTTCAGTTGGTAAGAGGTCTGGATATTGTGCAGCCAATGACAGATATTGAATATTTCTTTATCAAAGAAATGTACAAAATGTTCTCTGGCATTATCTTGTTGAGAGAGGGATTTTTGAAGAACTGTAAGGTAGAACACAATCACAGAACATAAAATGTCTGAACATAAAAATAAACACATGTATGAAAAATATAAATAATATTCAAATTACTGTTGATCTATACTTGAGACAGACATGTTATATACGCAATGACTGTACATGATATCCTGCCAAGCGCAAAACCCTTATAAAGATATCGAACACAATCAGCTATGGAGACTCCAAACAGGCAAATGGCCACGGGATAAAAATGCTGCGACTCGCAGAACATGGTCTCACGGGAAAAGTCGACATTGTGCACCTCCAATTTACAATTTTATCATCGGGCTCTCTAGAGTCATTTGACGGCTGCGTGAAATGGAATGAAACCTATTAAGTTACCTTGTTTGATCGAGGAATATCAATCTCGAACCAACTTAAAATAAAAACCTATTTTCTTATTTCAAGACCTTTATAATTAATTTAAATCATAATTAACGTTCATTTGAACTGTCTGTTAAGTTATTTAACCATAAACTGGTCTATTTAGGTGATGTAACATTCCGCTTCAAGAAAGAAAGTGTTTCTTTTCCCCTTTTTAAAATTGTCATCTATACATAACTGCTGAATGTAAAGAAAAATATTTACGTCATGACGTACCACATTATTTTACAATCCCAAAAGTATAACTATTTTAAAAAGTAATATATATGATGCTCACCAATTGTTTTATTTTTAAATAAGTATTGCTTTTGGACTACATTGCATTCGGAAACAGATATTTAAGCTTCAAACAATTCACAACTGCATAAACTGCATAAGAAATTGGTAAATGCATTATAATAATCCCGATTCAATATTTATTGAATTTGTGACTAAGCAGAATTTTCTATTGTTCCTTATGGCATTGAATTTGCCTTAACTGGTTTATACTGTATATTTGCTTAGAATGTTGTTCTGCACCTGAAAACCTCTATTTTTTGGGTGCAGAACAACTTTTTAAACAAAGTTAAGTAAATGGTAATAATAATAATAAAAGTTAAATAATAATAGTATATTATATAGAATATATATATTTACTCAATATTAATGATGGGCATTTAATCAATGAATAAATATCGACAAATGCATTTGATGTTTTTTCATAAAATTATCTATGATAACTATTGAACTTTTAATGCAACCTTAAACTTTTTGAAGTTGAATTTTTAAGCAAAGCAGTGAGAAACTAAGCATTAAAAGAATAATTTTAACACTTTAAAAACATAAACATTTTTTATTAATGTAGTTAGCTTTCCACATATTTATGGGAGTTTCATCATAAAGCTTTATGACTACAATAAACCAAGTCTGAAGCTTACTGGATCACTTTAATTTACTTAGATAATTTGAGTTTTTCAGTGCTAAAACTTTAAGCTTATTTATATTCCTCTTGTTTTAATGGATGAATTAAATGAGCTTAAAAATGCTTGTTTAATTTAATGATGTTGGGATAAGCCATGAATGTCACAGCATTTTCTTTCAATCTGTTGGAGAAAGATGGGATATATTCCATCAAATTAGAATTCAAATGACTCATTATTGCAATCATAAACTGTCATTATAAAGATATTTTACAGAATACTCAGAAATATGTTCTAGACATAATATTTAGTACTAAATAGTTTAAGTAGATGTTATATGCAAAATATATTTATTTTTGTTGTTAATAATCCAGTGATATTAAAAGAATATTAATAAATATTTTTGAATAATCAAATGCATAGACACCTTTCATTTGACATTAATCAAACTATCAAAGTAATATAACTCTGGTTTTCACACTGAATGCAGGTCAATGATTTAAATTGATTAAAACTAACTACCTTTTAAAAACTTTAAATTCCTTTATGTTCGCTTAAGAAAGAAAAAAATATAGTCATAACATTGTAAAAATATTTGAAAAATATGACTTTTCCCACACATTTAATGATATGTAGCATATAAAACTTGATATACGAGTATTATTTACACGAGTAATTAGACGAAAACTTTAGTACACTTTTAGAAAATTACATAATGATAAATTATCCTATGATAAAACAGTTTATCTTGTTACTCTACAGACAATTTGTCTTGATAATGACTATCTGATTAAAATTTATGGTTCGAAATAGCTTTTTAGAACCTTTACAAATAAAATTTACCTCTGAGAAAAGAATCAAACCTACGAGCTTTTGAAATGAAGACTAGAATGCAAACTATTCTGATACTAGCTTGAGCTGATTTATTGGAAGTACCGATGTAATGATTCACTCCATAAATTTATCTCCAGCAATATGTCAGTTTCACCAGTATCGGCTCATGATATTATAATTGTTGTCGTATTCCTTTAATGCAATAATCAAAGAGAATGTGAATAATTTCATAAATAACACATATGAATAAAATGTAGTTGAAAGATCACTAAAAAAACATAGACTGACAAATACTTGATTTTCTGCCTATTAATTAACTTAGAACAGATAAAAATTTGGGGACATAAACATATTACTTTTTTAGTGAATGATGAAGTAAATGTAATTACATAAAGCAGAAGCATTATGTAATTATGTAGTTAGAGTCGTCAAGCAGGATTTGTGTGTTTGTTGCTTATTTAACACCACTAAGTGCTTATTCTTATGTTTTTCTACATTGATTATTAACTAGTGTGTCAATAATCAGCGTCTAAAATCAAATGAATTTAAGGTGAAAAATCAAAGATTCAAAACTTATAAAGACATTTCAAATATAATAAGTTTTAATTGAATCACCCTTGAAGGTTCCACTTTCCATAACATATGTCATCAATTATAAAATAAGCTTAAATACAAAACACATATTTTTATTTTGCCAGAACATTGAAAAGTTTTATAACTGAATTGCTGTGTAATACCAGTCAGCATTTCTGTAATTGATTTAATTTACTTAAATAAAAAGTAAGGTATTCTATAACAAGTATAAAATGTCAGAAGCTCAAAACTACAGTGGTCCATAAATACTGTTCCGCCAAATTATCAATGAGAATATCTTGCTAAAATGCAGTGTCGTCTGTTTACATCCACTTGCATGTATTCGAATCCTAAAAATACATCAATTCAACTCTTTTTGTTTTATTTGCTGCGTATAAACGAGGAATTTATACACTGAATTTCTTCTTGCCTGTTTTACATGCATATTGATAAATGACTTCTTCCGTTAAATTTATTTCAATACAAGATGGCAAGAAAAAGGTATGTGCTCAGCATGGCAACCAATTTTCCTGCAGCAAAGCATTGGCATTGCCACATGGATTACTTTTAACATCGTAAATCTATAAATAGTAAAAAGTCAGTATTAAATTCAAAATAATTTTTTCTGTAATCTTCAAATTAGTATTTAAATTCGTTAAGTTTCAACGTTATTGATGTTAGAATTTATCGCTTTTGTTTCTCTTAATCTTCAATCGCTCTCTATAGTTTACCATAACTATCAAGTAATATCAATAAAAATCATTCTATGTTTAAGTACATACTAATAAGATAATAAGTTGATAATAAAAAATTTAGCTAAAATATGCCTTCATTTATTCATCTATTTATTAAATCTTCACAAATTGCAGTGTCGGCTACAAAAAATGTTACATTAAAGACCATAAATAGCAGAATCATTTTTATTGTACGCAAAAAGAGAAGGAAGGAATACGTTATATAGAATTTGTTGGAGATGCATTTTGCAAAATTTAATACATTCATTACAATTCAAGTAAAAACAAAGACAGTAATTTATTTTCTTCTTTATTTTGAACTGTGTTGAAGACAGATATGGCTACTACACTTCAAGAAAATCCTACCTCATAGGAGTTTTATCAAATATAATAATTTGTCTGTCTCTTGCTAAACCATAACCAAATATTTTCAATAAGTGAAAAATCTGAAGGATTGGCTAGCCAATGTAATAATCAAACCCAATCTGTATATGATAAGATAAGGTAATCATGAGCAACGTGGTTTCACATTTTCTTATTTAAATTGATTGTCACTAAAAATTCAAAGATAGCATATATTGATTGATAAGCTTTAAAACGTTCAAAATATGATTCCATATTACTGGAAATGTCAATTAGAAAAAACTCAGATCTGAATTTAATTCCTTTCATACCAATGCACAAAGTACTAAACAATATGATATTGAAGAATGTGGACTAACAATAATTTAAGTACCATTATAAATAAATATTTCTCCCACATATGTAAAATAATCATTTGATTTTAAAAAAAGATAGAAAGACGTTACTTTTATGAACAGTTTTATCATTCTTTGTACACTTGTAGGTACTTCAGATTTTTTTGATGAATCAAGGAAATGAGGGCTAACTATTTGTATTCGCTGTACTGATTCTCCATGGAGCAAATTCTTTGTTATTTTTTATCCCAATCTTTATACTACTGTACATAAGCCAATTCCAAAAGACGAATGAAGATTTTGAATGTTCTATACTGTCATGTACATTGAAGAATAATTATCAATTATAAATGTTGCTCAATTCTTAATGTTCATCACTCCATTATTTCATGCTTTGGGAAATAATATCCAGCATATCAAGCATTTGCTTACGTCTGATAAGTCAAGTCTTACGAAACAAGATGAATTTTGGTATATTCTTGTAGTAGCAAAGAAGAATGCCGCCCACCCTGACTAGTGGTTAGCATGCCTAACTGAGGATGAAGAGGTATTGGATTCAAACCCCGGTTCGAGAATGGATGTACTTTCCATTTCTCTCTCTCTTGTCTTTGTTCTATCCTTGTATGAATAGGTTGTGAATGATTGCCTACCCTATAAATTGTACCTATGACGTGTGTATTGAGTAAGTCGGACCCCACATTAAATTATGGTTCAGTTGTAAAAGTGGAGCAATCTTCGCCTACAATACATACTTTCTGGAACTTTCATAAATACCTTAGAAACCATGATAATAATTTTACGAATCAAGCTTGAGAACACTGTTATTCTCTTTTGATCTCAAAATGTGTTTTTAAATCAAAATTGAGATTTTACTAAAAGTTAGTCGGCACTAAATGCAGAAAGTATATTAGAGATATGTGATCTTTGCAGAATATTTTGCTACTTAAGAATTTACATGAGAAATGCTTTTCTCATACAAATTTAACTAATTTAAATCAAGAATTTATAACAACTTGGAGTATTTTCGTCAAGAAAAACCCCTTTCTGGAATACAGGTTAAGACAAATAAATCCAAATCTGATTATAATATATTTCAACAGGCGGAGGATGTATAGTTATTGGAAAAATTGACATCGACAATAAGATGAAAAATTACTTTATGAACCATTAAAAGGAAATCGAAGAGCCAAATCACCACTATCATAATACTTCTCCCTATTCTTTATTTTTAATGATTCCTTTCTATTTATTTATAAATCAGACATTTTAAACATGTGTGGGAGAAGTAAACAGGGCATCTCACCCACGTCGTTATTTATCTCCTGCTTTTTAAGTAGAAAGCAACAAAATCGAATTATCACATATTATTCCTTGTTGAAACTCAGAATAATGTAAAAAATTGTGAAATTAAATTATAATCACTATTTACGTTACTGTTCTTAGTTATTTATAATTGTTCAGTAATATATATATATATATATATATATATATATATATATATATATATATA
>JAPDSC010023541.1:150239-161769 GCA_026290005.1 Latrodectus geometricus
TATATATATATATATATATATATATATATATACACTGTCTACCAATAGGTATTTGAATACCTATGCAAATAACGATATCAGAGGTACGTCACGGCCTCCTCTGGTATATATCGCGTAGGAAACAGCATCGGCATTAGTCGCATGCAAGATACCGCGCAGTTCGGAACTCTCTGATTGCGAGAAAGGTATAATTATCGGATATCACAAATATGGCCAATCCTTAAGGGACATATCTAGCAATTTGAAGTACCCAAAATCGACAGTGGCCTATGTTATTAAGTGGAAGGTGAGCAATGCCCCGAGTCGGTGGACCAACGAAACTAGGAGATAGAGACCGACGAGTGTTGTCCTGAGAAATTCGGAAGAACCGCACCCAACTGATGACCTTCATCCTCGAGGAGTTTTAATAGGCATCCGGGAGTATTGTTTCAATGAATACCATCCGTAAGGAAACACATTTGCTTGGTTTTCATGGTCGTGCTGCTCCCCATAAGCTTTTGACCACAAAGTCTTACGTGCTGCTCGGTTAATGTGCTGCAGTGCACATTGAAATTGGACCGTAGATCAGTGAAACGGGTTGTTTGGAGCGACGAATCAATGTTCACCCTTTACCATTCTGGGTCTGGATTTGGATGGCTGGGTAAGGCGTCTGCCTGGAGAACGTCTTCTGCCAGAATGCATTGTGCCAACAGTCAAGTTCGGCAGAGGTGGAGTTATGGTTTGGGGATGTTTCTTTTGGTATGGATTGGGACCTTGGTCCCCATTCATGGTAAGCTCAACGCAGATGCCTACTGTACTATTTTGGATGACAATGTGCTTCCTAGATTGTGGTAGTTTTACGGTTTGGATCCCTATTACTTTCAGGATGACAATGCCAGTTGTCCTGTTTCGAGGTTAACTAAGGATTGTTATAGTTCCAATAGAGTTCATTGAATGGACTTGCCTGCCCAGAGTCCAGATTTGAACCATATCGAGATCTCTGGGACGAGTTGGATTACCGAATTAAGAAGTGCACTACCCGTCAAAATTGGTGAAGGAACTTGTTTGTCTACTCCAAGCCGAGTAGCAGACAATACCACTAGCCGTAATGCAAAGACTTGTGGAAAGTAGGCCCTGGAGGGTTCACGATGTAATTGCCTCTCGTGGTGGCTCTATCAACTACTGATTTTGAATAAAGTTAGTTTTTCTTTTTTATCACACGTGTCCAAATACTTGTTGGTTGACAGTATATATATATATATATATATATATATATAATATGTTGAACTAATATTTATTTTGAAGAACATCTCTATTTGCATTACATTTGGAATCAAATGATTTTCTTTTTGATCTGAATAAAGTATATCGTTTACTAACAGCCGTTGCAAACATATACTAAATATCGATTTGTTGAGAAAATCTAAGTAAATCAATCAGTTTAACTTTGTTATTAATCGATTACTATTCCAGTCTTACCGCATTCACTTCTCAAAACATTAATGCATGCAAGAATATTCCTCGTTAAGTTTTATTCTATCTGAATATCTTAGTGGCTCAATACCGAAAATTCGAATTTCTAAGCTTCTTAAGGTAAAAGATTAAATCCCTTTTACAATTTAATATGATTTGAGATCCAGTGAGTTGATAATAAAAAGATAGTTTTACATGCAATGTCAAGATTATCTATAACGTCACACTTATGAAATTTGTTATTTTCTCAAATCAAAACATTATCTAGTTAAAAATTTTTAAATATTATCTTCAAAGGTATTTTTACCTTAGGGAATTATAAATACATCTTTTAAAGAACATTTCTCATAAGTTTCACAGTCTACATTAAGTAGATAAAAATACAATATAAATGAACTTATGCACTTAATATTTATTAGATGAATGGGGCAAGATTATCAAAAATCCATCGATATTTAAAAGCAGATTGGATAATACATCTAGATTAGATTTAAGATATATATAGATTGATCTTAAGGAGATTTTTCTTATGCAATTTATTCAATGGTTCTTTTAATTCATATTCCTCAAAAACTGTCATTTATATCCCATTCACTTGTAAATTTCAGTTCCTTATTAATTAGCATAGCACTATGCATGCAGGCCATTTAGAGAACATTCCATTTGGACGGACCCAAATAGGTCTTTACACCAAATGTATAGGACCGTTTGATGAATCGGTGGATTAAGCCCCCCTAACTGATCTCCCCCTGGAGCTGCAAATGAACACCGGTAGTCGAATTAGCCGAATGATTTTGCATAATTCAAAAGGACGTGATAAGGTAAATATCGGTAATATGTAATAGGTTTATATCTCGAAATTTATCGTTCTAGTGTATATTCTAAATTATGAGAATCATCCTTTATGGCATTCGCATGTGATAAGTGGCATCAAACGCTTGAGAGACATGAGACTGCTCATTGTGTTTTCGATAGCAGTATAAGGCGTTAATCGTTCCTTTATTTATAGTTTTACAATGGATTAATTAAATCCGTACTTATTGTGCCTACGCTACAAATGCTCAAACTCTCATCCTACACGAATAGAGCTATTATTGCCTTTTTATTGACAAAGCGTACACTGAATGTAATTTTTAAAGTACTTAAAATAAAGAAAATGCTTTTATGAGGGAAATATAGCATCTATTTTTCAAGGAAACCCATGTCCTCAGTTATTTAAGAAAATGTGTAATTCAAGTGTTCTCTGATATTAAAAACCAATAAGAAGCTATTTAAAATGCTAATCCTTTACATATTGTACTCAACATATAATGTATTTTATGTTTTCTGTTTCTTTCATAATTCTCCCTTATTAATGACCAAAAGTAAAAATTTATATTTTTATGTATTTTTTACTATTCGTTAGATAAAACAAAATTTTGCTGTAATTATTTTATACCGTTGATAAAATTATGAAATTTAAATTTATTTATACAAAAATTATCAATAAATATAATAATTCCCAGTCGCAGCTTTATCTAATATTTTGAGTCAATTTGTGCAGGCTACTCTTTTGAAATCTTTAATAAATTTTCAAATACGTTAGCCTAATCAATTTCAGTATTGTAATCCTACAATATTACTACTAAATTGAGTAAGTTTTAATTTTAATAACATAAAATACAATAAAAATACAAAGTCCCTATAAAATTTTAGAATTTAAAATTTTACACCAATGTAATACCTAATAGTTTCAGGTAAAAATGTATTTGTTTACATTATTTATCTATTATGTTGAAGTTTTTCGACAAAAATGCAAAGCTAACTTTCTGAAAAAAATGTCTTTTTTTTATAGATTTCTTAATATTCAATATTATTCCTTTTTGTTTACGACCCCTATTGAGCATTGCCAAACTTTTTATCAATCGGATTCATCTCGATTCTTATTTCTGGCAAAACCGATCACACCAGTATAAAACCATTTCATTTTGAATAATAACTTATTGAAAATTTTTTGAATACAGTCATGGTATCCATGCTACCTTTGAGTATCAAAAGTTTAAGCTGACAGAAGTGCTCTTATAAGTCATAAATACGACAGCAATTATTTATTATTAAAAAATTGTAAAGATCATATCAGGTCTTCTGAATTACCCTGATGAGCTTTTGCAGTATTATTTATTACATTTGTAATTTTCCATATAATTATTATTAATAATTAATTAAACATTTGGCAGAAGAATAAACACTGACACTAATGAGTTCTTATGTCTAAATCTGGACAATGTGATAATAATTTATTTTTTTTTAATTTTAATGATAATAAACTCACCTTAAAATAAATAAAACAAATTTATTTTTTCTGAATACAAAGAATTTGTAAATGTAATTATGTTTGGGTAGAAAAGTTTCACGTTTCTTTTGTGCTTGAAAAAAGTACCATTTTTGAAAGAATCGCACTTTTCCTTTAAAATAAAAAGTATGTCATAAATTGAGTAAGAACTTAAGTCAAGCAATATATTATTTTCTAAAAACTTTCCTTTTAAGACTAATTTGAACTCCTTATACTTTATCTTAGCAATAAGAATAATAAGGACAACTTTCTTGTGAAATGTTTCAATGAGAACAGAAGATCCATTATTATATTCTTCAATACGTGCAAAGACTAAACATCAGATGCATTAACTGATTAATAATTAAAAGAACGCTTTTCATGGCTTTATATCACAGATATGAGTGTACCACTCATAATATTAAGTCTTTAACACCAAATTTTGGCTGTGGCAATTATTTTGTCAAGTTTGAAATGAGTTTCAGCATGCAATTTTGATTTTCTGGTAAGAGTGAAACACGAGAGTTTCAGTCTGCAAATGAAATTTGACTTCAACATGAAAGATTAAAATTCAAATGCGCCAGCTTGTTCCCTGTACTACGTTTCAATTTAGATAATTGCTTTGTTTTTCTTTGGAGGGGGTGATTCTAAATGTGGCATACAAAGGCTTGTAAGAATATCATTTTTGCATATTAATGAAAAATCCACCATTATTTCATTCACCGTAAATTACCATATTCGTAAAATGTGTTCTATAAACATAACTTCTTTAAAAACAAAATTTTGAACCTTTTTATAAAAGATATATAATTTACAAATAGGATCAGTGCTACATATGATGTTTTCTTATTTCTATAATGATCAAAAAATTCCATTTTAAAAGAAATTTTAGTGAAAAGTGAATTTTGTCGGATCCAGGAAAAAAAGGTGACAAAATGATTTTTTCTCTTTTTAAGAAACTATCATTTTAAATATAACTTGTATGTCCATTATGAAAATGGTTTTGAATAAGTGAATAGGGGTTTATAAATTTAATAGATAAATGTGCATTGTTTGTAAATTATGCTAACAAAATTTTTCTTATAAGAAATTAATAAAAATGTCAGTTGACAACTCACGCTCTGTACTTCTTTTTCATCGACTTCGAATTTGACTACTGATATATGAAGTCGGCATAAGTCACAATAAAATAGGGAGAAATAATTGGATCTTGTATTCCCACATCGAATGTGGGTAAAGCAATCAAAATTGAAATTTTTAATTTTTCCCTATGTAATTTTCAACTATTCGATATATTTCTTGAACAAGAATTTTTTCCCTTGATTAAAATCACGGAAACAATTTTTTTTAAATACTTTAATTTTTCAACAAAGTCGCTGGTGGGGAATTAGTATGAATATTGCATTAGCTAAATAAATAGGATAATTTCTTCGCATATTTTTAAAATTTCATAAATTTATATGCAGAAGCGACTTAAAACTCTTCCTCGAATACTCTTACGAAACAGTTTTGAGAATTATATTTTAAGTATTAAAAGTAATGGAATATATATTTTATAAACTATTGAAAGCTACTGTGTTTCCACAACCAAAATTTACTTCTGAATATAATTATAAATGTATTTGCCGATTTCAAGCGAAAAAAAATTATTTTTGTTAAATCTCTGTGTGGTAGAATTTATATTTGCCCAAGATGATTGCAGTGCAATCCATTTCATGATTAGAAATAGTAACAAAATATTAGTCCTTAGTAGATGATCTTTTTATAAAATACATGTATAGAAAAAGATAAAATTAATAAACTTATTATTAATTTAAAAAAGATAAAATTCATAATAAAATTATCAATCAATAAACTTCAGTTGAATGCGAATTTATTTTCTTATTTAATTTTTTCTCTTATTCTTATCAATAAAATTTTTATTTTATTGTTTACTTAGAAGCAATTTTCTTGTTCTTAGTTACAGATTTAGCACCTTATGAAATACAGTCCCTTTACTAACATTCAACTTGCTTTATTTCACTGGTTACAAAATTTCATTTAATTTAAGAAATATTTTTCACCTCATTAATTGAATTTTCTATTTCAACTTGAAATTTTTTCTTAAGTCAATCCTTTTATTTAAAATACTCAATTGAACCACTTAAATCATTTGAGTCGTTTCGCTACAAAACTTTAATTTGCAACAATATAACGTATAACTTCACCCCTTTGTTTACTTTCAATTTAAGAAATGAAGTTTAATCTGCTCATTGTAGTCAAACACTGATAGAGTTCTCTTAAAGTATCGTGGAGAAAAATAACAAAATAATGATTTTAAATAGCAAGATAATTACGAAAACTTGCTAATTGTATTCACAATAAATGTTGAAAAAATATTTTCTAAAATTTAAATTACACTAATTATAAAAATTGGTATATTTTTTTCAAATTAAGTTTGATATTAGAAAATTATCATAATAAAGTTTGTATATTTACTCAAATAAAGAAACCTGATAAATTGGCGAAACAGATATATTTATGACGCATACAGCATACTATAATACAGCATAACGTTTCCTTTTATTACCAATATTTACAAATTTCATTATTAAATAAGTGCATGAGTTAATGAAATGAGAATATTAATGAGCGCAAAGTGACTTCTTAAAGACAAATGTCAATGTATAAAGTTTTAAAATATTTCGTTAATAAAAACCAACGTTTTTTTTTTTTTATTTATTGTTTTACTTGTTGAAAATATATTAAAAACCATTTTTTTTAATAAACTTTTAAATCTTTAATTTATTCTTGCTTTAATCCAATGCGAAAACGAGATTAAATGCGCATGAACTCGAAGTAACTCTAGCATATAATATACGATAAAATTCCTTGATTTTTATTGTTACTGGGATATCTATAATTCCTGCTGTAGTTCCTACTTATAAAAACGAACTGTACGATTCTCCTCTTTCGTTATATAAACTTGAATCAACTTTCCTATAATATACGCATAATTATATACTCATAATAAAATAACTTTTTCGCGAAGAGTATCAAATTTACACATAATTTTGATAAATATTTAGATGTAAAATACTGAGAAAATATTTCTGGAATTCTGTAAGCATATATTATCATTATTCCAGAACTTAAAATGATAAATTCAAAGCTTCTTCACAGAAATTAATATACAAAATCGAAGTGAATTATCTATGATAAATTAGCTTAGAAAGTGTGAAATCTTCTTTTAAACTTATCTTAAATATTCTTTAATCATTTTTAATTTTATTTTAGTTTTTATTTTTTCCTAGTATAATTTTCTCTATCACATATTAATTAAAACAATCCAACATAAGTCTTTATCTTAAAAACACGAACTAATATTAAACCATACAATAAAATTAACAACAGCCTAAATAAGTTTTCGGTAAAACACTATTAAAACAACTGGAATTATTAAAATCTGAAAATTCCTTATTAAAAAGACAAATAGAAACTAAAATACTAAAAAATAAAATTTTTAAAACAAACGTCAAATACAATAAGAGTTTGTTTAACTTAATTTCATCGCTGGAAATAAAAAAGGTGTTTCTTAATAATGAAGCTGTTTCCAAAAGAGAGACGTCTAAAAGTCAAGAGACAGAAGTGTTACACGTTAAGCCACATTGTCACCCAAGCGCTCCCGGTCACGGTTACAGAGAAGGAACTGCAACTCGTAGTAGCGTCATGGCTGGGGAAGCAACCGGAGAAGTAACCAACCAGAAAAGTTGGTCGAATTAAAATCAAGTCGGCAAAGCGGAGCCTTAGCACACTGTAATTGTAACTGAGGCAGAAGAAAACCGAACTTTATGGGCTCATTTCGCGCTCATGCATCTTTTATGACACTCAAGTGATAGTACTTATCTTTCAATATTTGCTTCGAACGAGCCTTGGAGAGTGGGGTGTGGGAGGGAGGAAATATAAAAGAAGGATAAAAAAAAAATAAATAAATATTGCCAGAGCTCGTTTTTACAACGGTTTTGCGGTTTATTTTTATGGTCTTTTCCCCCTTCTTTATCGGGTCCCGTTCCTTCGAGACTGAATGAAGTAAAGCAGAAGAAAAAAATATGTATAAGGAGGGTTGCGGAATTTGGAACATTTTTTGGAAAAAAAAAAATAACAGTCTTCAGCGTCATTTTGCCGAGTTATTCTTCTTATGTCGCTTACAGTTTAAACTTTACAATTGGCGAGCTGAGACTTTGTATATGGGCGTGTGAAAGAGGTGTAAGAAAAATATTCGAATAAAAAACGTTGGTTAAAAAAGAAGAAAAAGAAGAGTGGAGTTCTTAAAGGGGGACGGACGGAAAGAAAATATTACTCGGAACGTTAATCATACACCGAAGCGGTTTTTTTCTTTCTGTTAATTCTCTTTTTAAGAATGAAAAATGTTCGCAAGTCTCCTTAGCACTTATTTTCTTATTTGATAAGAAATTTTAACCGTAATTTGCAGATCTAGGCGTTAAATAGAAAGAAGGAATTCCATGGTCTGGTCTTAATTCATTAAGATATACTTTAAAAAGCGAGACGTAATTTATTAGGTACTGCAAAGGATGTTAATTTTAAAGTGATACAATAAATTATGTATTTAAAAAAGATATAATTTAATGTGACATTAATTAGAATTACTCTACCATTTTGATAAGCAATTAAGATAAATTTTTAGCTTTAAAGATAATTTTTGACTTCAGTTAAAATGATTTTCCTTTATAATTTTCATAAAGAGTTTGCTGTTTTGGAACAATTGTGGAAATATCTTTAAAATTAAGGATAAAGAAAATTTGTTGAGAGTAATACTTGCATTTAAAATATGACGCATGTATAAATATAATACGCTCTACATCTATTAAGCACATAATCTTGCAGATTGTATAGAGTATCGCTTTCTAAATATAAATGCTATTTAAGTTTAATAAATATCATGATATGATTTCTATTTATCAATGGTATCACAAAATATATATATTAATTACCATTTGTAGGAAATTACTTGATTCTGTAAATAAGTAAGACAATAGCTATAGTTTAAGAATGTACTCATTAGGTAAATGAAGCTAGAAGCCCTATCATGGAAGTTGGTTGGTTGGGTTATGTGGCGCAAGGTCCAAAATGGACAAGCTGCGCCAATCATGGAAGGGAGTACGTATGATAGTGATTATTCGTATGCAAATAAGGAATTTATTATGACTGATATGTCATATCAGTTTGATAAATCTGGCAGAAATCTTTTACTTAATGAAATACGTAGTTTATCAAATTCTAGTCATGAAAGAAACAAAACTTTTACAAAAGCCTTCCACTATATGGCTATAAAATACGACTCGCCAAAACAGTTTTCCAGCTTACAATATTAGAGGAGCTGTTGTTGTTGTTGCACATCTTCGAGATTGGCGGAGCTTCATCAAGTCCAAGAAACTGTGCTCTCTGAAGAAGTCCAAAACTAAAAGTGGATTGTCAGAAAGGTGCCTGGAGAAACCCGTACAGGCAAGAATGTGTTCAGGAGAAGCCTCCTCCATGAAACACTTAAGACAGTCTTCAAATTGCTTTGATACTCCAGAGAAGCTAGAGTATCCCCTGAGCGACTGCTCCTCTACTAGTGAGAAACTGGAGGGGCAAGTCATATGATTTTAAAGTTTTGGTTCTCAGCTCTCGAAGAAAATGCTAAGTCATTTCCTAGCCCTCAACACAAGATGGTCAATTTGTTTATTACTTAATATTTCTGCATCCAGAACAAAACCAAGATATTTTGGATGCTTATCAAAAGTTAGAGGCAGACGATTTAAAAATATGCTAGGTTAAAATCCATATAGTTTTCTATTGGAAATAAAGAACCCAACAGTTGACTTAGTAGGATTAAAACATAGCTTGTGGTCTTCAGCAAAATTCCATAATTCTTTTAGTGCAAGATTTAAGTCACTCTCTAAGATTTTTCAGTCAGTGCCAGATTTCTAAATTACAATATCATCAGCAAAAAGTCCCATTTCACATCCTCCAGGAATTACTGGTAAAAAGGATAGGACTCCTTGATAAAGTCTAAAGCATTCTGAAAAGGAATTGATGAACTTCACTTTGATTAGTCTATTCCTTAAAAAGTCATAAATCAAAGTCAGAGCTTTTCCACAAGTTCCAAAGGCTTCATAATTTTTTATGATTTGTTTTCGACATCATACACTGTCAAAAACCTTTGATAAATCAAGAAAGTAGCCACTGTGTTATTAGATGCTTTCATGTTATGATCATTTCTGATCTTCTGGCAGAAATATAGCACTTGATCTGTCGTGCTGTGTCCCTCTCTTAATCCATATTGCTCCTTCAAAGGAGGATTGTGATAACTCAAGTAAAAAATAAGTCTTTTTAAGATAATTTTTCCATAACTTTAGATGCTATGCAATTCAAAGAAATTGGTCTAAAATGTTTTGGAGAATTCATATTCTTAGAGGGATTTCTAAAAGGAAAAATAATTGCTCTTCTCCAATTACGGGGAAACTTCCCTGTCTTCTAGGAAACATTTATAATATACAGGAGCCTTTGTCATCCTCTTTGGCCCAATTTGTTTAATATTTGTCCGAAGGAGTTATAAAAGCTACTAAATAAGAATCAATGTCGAAATTATCAATGAATTCAAGCTCAACGTGGACATGCGGTAAGATTGCTTTATATGGAGTGGAAGTCTCGAATTCCCTCCAAGCCTTTGTGAACCTTTGTTGAAGATGAGTATTGTATTTTTACATGCACATTTTTCTCGGTAGAAGCTAAAAGTGTTTCGAAATTTTCTTTTTTGGGACACATAAATATAATCCTCATTTAAAAAAAATCTTAGCAACACGTGGGAGTTGCTCAAATACCATATAATGGCCTTCGATTGTTAGATTATTCGTTCTGACCAATCGAAATCATCATGATCCCGTAAAGCAACTCTCAAATGTCAAAAGTGTTAGTTTTCCATAGATAAACTTTCAATATTTTCTCCTGAATTCCAACATAAAAAAGTTATCATTTAGCTGCGCAGTAACATATTCATCAAAATAAAAAATATGACTCCAACACAAATCCTTTTGAGACGTTTAGTCACTTTAACAAAAAACTGTTACCATTAAAGTGATATTACTATTTATTTTTTGAAGAATAATTCTGATTTTATAATTCGTATCTATATATCCCTTTATAAAAATTAGAACATTAAGCTTAGATAAAATCTTGTGAAATCGCAAATTCTACGATCAATGTCTAATTCTTATAGATAAAGATTTCTAATCGTATTCGCACGTATAAGCATGTTGATATAATTTTAATTATTTAAGTATTTTAATTATTTTTCATTTTTATTTCGAGCAATTAAAAACAAAAAATATAAATTTAATTTACAGTCTCCAAATGAATTTATATATTTTTTAACTGTGCAGTTTCCCAATAAAAATTTTTCGAAGAAATTATCATTCTTTTATGCAAAAAAATTGATAAATAAGAATGTTTCCTCTTCCGAAATTACATATTTTATGACAAGGTATTTTTTATTTTTGTTAGCTGAAACTTCACGATCATTAATTCTATTAAAAGGCTATTTTTCAGTTGAATGTAATAAACTTAATTTATCTAAATAATATATAGAAATTTTTATTATTTAAAAAGTATTTCAAACAAAAAAAAAAAAAACTAATTCCAAGCCCATTTTCTAGCTTCTTATTCTAAACATTTTTCAAACATATTTAGGATTTAGGGAGAAATGTCATTAACATTTATTATAAATAG
>JAPDSC010023541.1:181903-199285 GCA_026290005.1 Latrodectus geometricus
ATTGCTCAAATATTTCTTTTAAAAAGTGGGACTCGATGCTAAATAATCTTTATTTTGATTGAGAATCTATTGTTTGGTGGGAAAAAAGATTTGTTAAATTATTCCGTCCCATGAAATAATCATCGTAAAGAGAGATTTTATTGATAGGGCGTCTAAATACATCAATCTTACCAAGCAGGGGGGTAGCTTCTGAATTGTTGGGAGATAAGTATACCCCCCCCCCGGTCGATAACAGTTGACTAAGGTATGAAAAATTGAGCTTCTTCAGCTGGATCAATAACGAAGGGGAAAATAATTAGCCCCTTTTCTGAGTGGGGGTGTGAGAAGATAATTCAATGGAATAAAATATAGCCGACATCAATGACGTCTCTGGAATTTTTTCATTTCTTCGTGGTAAAGCTATTTGTCCGACTTGTTGGAGAAAGAATGACACAATGAATGAGCTTCTTCAAAAACTAATTATGTAGAGTTAATTTTTTTTTAAAAAAATAAATCAATGAATTGAATGAAATAAATCTATTTTCAAAATTATATTTCAATTGATGCTTAATTTTTTATTTTTGTAATGTTTGACGATTTTTGATTAAATTTCTTCTTATGCGCAGAGGATCAGAAATCACATACTATAATGGAATTTATAAAAATGAATTTAAAAAAAATTGTCTTTAAAACAGAAAATGAAAAATATGTATTTTTCCAAGAGACTTCCTTAAATTAAAACCAGGAGGTTAATTTAAATCATAACATCATCAAAGTGCTATTAGCATAATTCATATGTGCAATTCAATCCATATAATCTATGGACTCTGTTGAAAAACATATGTTCTTATGAATCATGATAAAAAAATTTAAAATAATAAAAATTACTGTTATGAAATGATAAATCAAAATAATTTTCAATTTTTATTTCAAAATTTTCTTGTAGAAAAGGATGCATCAAAATGTTTTACATTTTGAATGAAAAATGGAGTAAAAATTCTCAAATGTGACACTTCTAAAATTTTATTCAATATATTTTTCAAAACCAATTTATACATTGAAAGTGAAATATCTTTTCTTGAAGTTCATTTAAGCAACTTTCACTATAAAATTATGTTAATTGCTGGTAATCAGTGGCAAAACTTAAAAATTTCATGACGTAAAATTTTATTAAATACGTTTTACAAACAAAAAATTATTTTTAAAGAAAATATAAAAACAATTCACGATGTTTTTTGTATGTATTTTTGATTATATGATTTAATAAAAATAATGAGTAATTACATATTATCTCATAGACCTTTTCTCCTAAATAAATATATCGTCAAATTAGAAAATGTTGAATGGTGTTTAGAGGAATATTGTATTCCTAAACACATTCTCTATTCTTCTATATTTAATAGTAGACCTTACGTCTTAATTTCACCATATTTCAATAATCTAACACATAATTATTCGTACTTTTATCATGTGAAGGGGCTAAATCAATATTCAAAATCAAAAGTCGCTTAATTCTTTTATAAAGTTGGACTCGATGTTAAGCAATTAACTTTGAATATATATATATATATATATATAAATCAAAAGTATAACAGTCTTTTTATTTGAATTATTTTGGTTATCAGTATAAGCGTATTACGTTATTTTACGTTTTTTACTCGCTTTCTTTAAATGCGTTCATTTTTCTAAAGTAAACACATTCAAAAGAATAATAGCATGAGTAAAAAATAACTACCATCAAAAATTAACATTTTGTCATATTTCTTTCACAAAAGAAAAAGACATCAGCATATGACTAGTTTTGAAAAATAAATATATTTTTCTTAATTAGCTGTTTTTTACACTTAATTATATGAAACATTTCCAAATATTTTTTTATGTATAACTGACATTTTATTTTGTCTTACAAAATCTAGGTATTTCAAGAGACTCAATTAACTTTTAGACAAAGTAACTGGGGAATAATAAAATAATTTAGAAGGTATTTCTTGTTTCGGTTTAATTTATGTAAATTTTTTTGTTATTTTGCTTTTTTAATTTATGCATGATAATCTGAATTCAAGTTCAAAGTGAGATATCCAGCATTAAAATCCGATTTTTATTTCAAAACTTGTAGAAGTTACCAAGTAGAAGTGAAGTTGTACTACATATTGTTCACACAGTACTAGAAATCTTTTTATGTAAGACAGTAAATTGATGAACAATTCTAATCAAGTTATTTTCTTAATTTGTTTATTTATTTGTACTTTATGAAATACTTTAAGAAACTCAATAGTAATACTTTGATATTTATTTAAACATCAAAAGTTTGTATTAAAAATTTTTGAAATTTAAAAATTTTATTTAAAGAACTTTTGTTTTTATGAGTCTGTAAAATTTAACGTTCATATTGAAGACTTGTTCAAAACACACTAGATTACTGTGAAGCAATGATAGTTATTAAACTCTCAACATAGATGGTAAAAAATGTCTATGATAATTAAATTTGAGTTGCTGTTTTATAGGTTTCTGCATTGAGTAGAATTCTATAGAATGAACTATAATGCTATTAGTGTGCTGTCAAATGCTTTGAAATACGCTTATAAGAAAAATACTTTTCATTTATTTTTAGAATTTAATATTCCGCCATTTCATGATCATGAAAAAAGATTCAAATCATTTTATGATCATCCGGTAACTTAAATCCGGTCGCGTAAGGGTCGAGGACTTCATAGAAGATTCATATTTAACTATCATTGCCAAGCGGAATCAAAATGTGACGTCTATGGTTGCAGCAAACACTGACATAGTGTTGTTTACCATTTAATAATTCTGAAGGCTTCAGATTAATGGACTGTTCACGTTGACTGCAGGAGTACGTGTTTCTCTACCCAACCAATTCATACTGTCTTAATTAAAGTAGTTTCGCCAATATGTCAATTGAATTATGTCTGATTAGATGAAAGTCATGTTTACCAATGAACTAAGATTTACCGTGCATTACGCACATGCAGTGTATTATTTAGAACATCGGCAGACATTTTGCATTAAGAGATGGTAGTACCATGATCTGACAAAGGATTTCATCTGAATTCTTTTATTCTAAGCACCTAGCGACGTGCTTGTCGGATGCCTGTATGGTAACAGGAAGTAGTCCTGCACCATTTTATAAAATTGTACACCGAAACTATTAGCACTGCTTTCGTTTTAAGGGTAATACTGAACATTCCGATAGTACTGTTTTATATAAACGTATAAGATAGTCACCAAACTAAACTCTTTTGAAAATTTTTGAAACGTTCTTAAGCATGGTGTTTGTACATTTTTCTGGTCTCTAGCTATTTTTTGTCTCTTGTAAATAATAGGAGATAGGACGCTTACTCGACAATTCTGGGTCTGGTTACTATATTGAAAGCATGATAAAAAGCTATAAACTCTATATATAGATGGAGGATACTCATTTATTTAATCTTACTTCATTTCTATGCTTCGATTTGAATTTCTTTTCAATGACGTCCATGCGACATAATTTTATAACTTATGAATTATTATTCTTCCTTTTCTGCTTATTTAGTATCAAACAAAGTTGTCTTTGTCAGTTTTTTCACATTTTATGCCTTTGTTTTTAATTCTTTTGTAAGTATTTGTTTCTCAAGAATTTAATAAAAACTCTATATTTCTACAGGGCATAAAAACTCTATCTTATCTAGTAGATAAGAAAATTGTAAAAAATGTTATCCATCAATAAGTATATTGGCAAACTACAAAGTTTCGTAAAATTTATGAAATCTAATAATAGTTATCAATGTGGCAACTTAATGTTTAAGAGAAAAATTTACATGTGTGTAAGGCTTAATAACATTGGATGGGATATAACATTAGTTATAACGATATTGGTTATCATAAGTTATTTCTAAGAAAATTTCTTGAGAAAATTCCTCAAAATTTTAGGGCAAACGTGCAATGAATTTTCACAAATCTTTATGAATCATTGAAACTTGAAAAATCAAAACTTTTTAAAATATTATCAGAAATATTACAACAGCAAAGACAAGATTAACTGGTGTAAAAGGTAAATGCAAAACTGTTAATATTCCAATGTAATAGACAAGGGGAATTCTTTTTTAAAATATCTTCATAGGAAGAGAATAATGTCTAAAGTATAAAGATAGATGAATAAAGTCAGAACTCTTTAAGAGATCAATCTTAAACATGTTAACAGCATCATGTTTTTAAAGTACAAGTCCTTTTAAATTAAAATGATTTAGATAAAGCTTTTCAATGTGAACTACATTTGAGTGATTCTTATAAAAAACTAGAAATGCTTTTCATATTCAAAAGAGCTTATGCTTAAAAACTTAAATCCAAATGAACTCCTGTTTAAAGTACTTTAGACAGTAATATTTCTAGAAAAATAATGTTTCAAATCATCAATATACAAAACTCTAAATGCCATACTTGGCTACAGATATATTTTCTTGTGTTAGTTTTCATGGAAATATTTGTGAATGGAAATTTGTTAATTCTAACAAAAATATATGCAAATAAATGACAGCGAAATATATATCCATATATAAACTTAAATATCATATGGACATGCTATCAATGAAGGACATAATGAATAAATTTTTAATTAAATAATTAAAACATTATTAAGGCAAGCTAATATTTCATTTTTCCTAATAATGTTAAAAAAGTTCTACAGATAATGCAAATAAAATAGTGCAATTTTTTTTTCAGAATATTTGCATTATTTTAATAATAACACAACAAATAATTTAAATATTATTAAATTCCTAAAGTAAAAATTTAAGCAAAACACATATTAAAAGAATCTTATATTACAACCATAATCTCTTTACACAAATTGCCAAGTTCTGGTTTTGAATAAACATAAAATGAAGTTAAAATTCTTGCGACAGTTATGTACATTTAAAACAAATAAGGGCATATGAATTGCTCCTTAATAGTTAAGTTCTAAACTATTGCATTGTTTTATTTTATTAAAGCCTAATTTTAGATATGTAGTAATGTTATTCATAAAAATCTTCGCACAGCTGTTTCGTTGCAACACTTGCATTGCTCGAATAAGTTCAACTCTCATTTAAGATAATATTTATTCCTCCTTTGTAACCGTACTCGCACTAACAACGGGCAGGGACTGCTTCCAAAAACTATTCAGAGTGTTTCCCTAATAACTGATAATTAAACCAAACCTCATGCAGACTCGACCAATAGCCACCCAGTCTGCTTTTGTGTTCCAAATGCTTCAAAAGGTACCCCATAAAGTCCTCCCACTCCTTCCTCTCCAATCAATATATTCTAACGAAGCCCACCCCCACCGCCTACCTCCTCATAAAAGCCAGCTTTATTAGTACGAGCCGGACCTGATCTGAAGGGCCAATTTCACGGAACCAGGAAAGCGAGCATCCAACAACAACAGGGGCCTTCCGATTCTCTCTCTTACCCATACCCGTCAATGTTTGCCTTCCGCCGAAACAATAGCACACACGTCAATCCTCTCCCTTCCTCCACGAGGACCTTTAAATAAAGTCTTTTCAGATCAAGCGCGCTATATTGTTGCGCTAAGTTCGCATCATAATACCGTCTCCCTTCCTCCTTTGTTGCTTGCCTGCGTAAACTTGAATAACCTTAATTTCAAAAGGAGAAATATTAATTTTGACTTAAATGATCTAGAGTGATTCAAGAAAAGGAATTTTTATGGCAGGCCAACCTCTTGGGGATCAGACGAGGAAAATACTCTTACCATTCAGATTTTTCATTAGCTTTGAGTTTGCTTAAGATAATGGACTAAGAAACGGAAGAGATGAGAGTTATTGAATGGCCTCGGTTAATGCATACATATTCATGCTGATCGATTCTTAAGCATATTTCTTTATCTTTTTTAAGAACTATAGTGATTCAGTTTTAAATAATTCACTCAGTATTACCTTATTTAGTACAAAAGTAAACATGCTGCAGAGGATTCTTAATGTCTATATTCAACTAGAAATATATATTTATATTCATAAGAAATCATTGAAAAAATTGAGCAATAGAGAACTCTAAAAAATTATGACCAAAAGAATTGTAAATATGTAAAAATAACTGAAGTCTTATAAATTATTTATTTGGAGCATTTTCCATTTCTCAATTTTTATATGCTTGCATGATTTCTAATCAAATCTGTATTTTACAATTAACTTGTTTACATAATCTTATATAAACAGTCATTGTTAATGCAACAGTCTTTTAAATAAATCGGATTTAAGAAAGTCCTTTGTTCAAATAGTTTAAAGTAATTAAACAAAACTATATCATTTGTCTTGTAAGTGATCGTTTGCAGAGCAAAATATTTTTGATGGTGACTTAAAAGAAAATACATTTAATACTGTATTCACCAAGAAACTAGTGAAAAAAGGCCATACGCGAGAAATCATAAGTACCGAAAGTATTTCTTTTTAAAGATACTTGGTCAAGAAGTGCTAGTAAAAATTTGTTGAAAAAGTTTCTAAAATATATAATTGTTTGAAATATGGAAATTTAGTCTATTATTCTATTTCTAGTTTATAAAACGTTTCAAATAAATTTATCAGGAAATTGAAATGAAATCATTATAGTATGGTATTAAGTGCATTAATCAGGTTGAAACAAATAAAATATTTTTATACGAATTAAAATTGTTCTAAGAATTAATAATTGTAAGACGAATTAGTACTAGAATACTCTTCTAATATTTTTGTGAATTCATAGTGTTTTTAATTTCGCAATAAAGTAATTTTTATTAATGTTATTATTAATTTATATATATTAAATAATATAATTGAAAATTAATGTTTTCCTGGTAAAAAATATCATCACAATTCTTTAACGTAGACTAAAATTTAAGTAATAAATGGTAAATATAAGGTTATTGTTAATGAAATTAATTTAAGAAAAAATATTTTCAAACGAAGATACAAAACAGTTCCATTTTGGAGAGATTTCTTTTGGAAAAAATATATTACTTTTAAAATATATGTTACAAATTTTAGCTATTGCTTTGAATATTTTCATTATTTATCACTGATAGATTTCCTGAATTCATGATATTGAAATAACTCTGATCATTTATTTTGTTATTGGGTTCTATATGACTTTATAGTTGTAGAACTCTTTGCAACAAATTTTCCTTAAAAAGAACCATTTTCATAGAAGGGCATTCAAAATCGTCTTCCACATGTTCACTGAAAGATTCTAATCGAAAAAAAAGATTAATGAACAGATCATTATCCAAATTATTCTGAACAATATTTCCCTGAGAAAATAATTTATAATTAATTTTTTTTATAAAAAATCAATCAAATTTTAAATTATATTTGATATATTGTAAGATTTCATCTTGCAAGGAATTAAAGTCTTCTTGAAATATATATTTTCTGCTGAATTTTTACACAATGAGCATTAAATTCCAGTCTTTCCTTCCCTTAATTTTGAAAAAGCAACAAAAACAATCTAGCAAATAAAGCATCAAGGCATAGAAAACGGTTTTGTTCTTCCAGACGAGAGATGAAAAGATGTACTACTTAATTGTAAAATTTTAAAATTAGTTTATCTGTCAAGGAAATTAAGTGATCCATAAGAAAAATCAATTGACCAAAAATCTTTTGAAAAGATGTAAAACTATGTAACAGCAACGATCAGTACCAAATGATAATTTTGTGATATATATGTAAAGGTAAGAGCCACTATATATAGTTGTCACTATGCACATTTTCAGTTCAGTGTTTTCATTTACTGTTTCAGTCAGCTGTTTTCATTTACAATACTCATCTAAACAAAAAGCTGATCAGATACTGGTCGCTTTTTTTTCATGCAATCCTAGCCTTTGTGGTGTTAGCTAACTTATGCCTTTGGACGAGTTTTTTGCATCCCATAAATCAGTGTCCAAGATATCATCTTAAAACAGACTTTTTGCATTTCTACAATTTTGAAATTTACGTTTTACTCGTATCTCATTCAGTTTTCAAGACAGGATCACTAATTTTTGAATTCTACCCGTAGGCACTGAGTAAATTGTCTCATCCTGTAGCTTATAGAAACGTTCCTATATCTCGACAACTGTTCTATGACTATATCTGTCGACAATCAAAAGTTAAAAGATTAACTAGTCACCCCAAATATTAATATTTTATTATCGAATGACTCTTTTACTATATATGAATTTTAATATCATCATGTTTTAGTTATTTTTATCAATCTGAAAAAACTCCTAATATCTCTTGTAGAAGGTTCCTTTCTTCTATAAGAGATAATTCACTACATAAATCATCCTTAAATAATTATTTTCAACGTGTAAAGATAATAAGGTTATTATTTTTATCATAAGAATTTTGTTAGTGAGTTTACTTAAAAACTCAGAATTAATATATTGCTAAATTCATTTGTAACACTTTTAATAGATTTTTCTTTGTATCATTTTCCTTTGTTCAATTTTTGATGTTATATAAATTTTGAAACTTGAAAAATGTGCTGAAATTTTGTATCTTTCAGGTTTCATTATAACGGAAACTGAAGAATATATGTTAAGTTAGAGTATGAATGATAAACTAAACTACATATAATTTCATTTCATTAGAAGAATTTTCAAATGTATGATAAAGTCCAATGATTAGTACTGTGGATGGCTTACAATACAGAGTTTGGTTCATTTTATTTCGGATATTATATTAAAATGCATTTAAGAAGGAACTTTTTTTTGTATACTTACATTGATTTTCCTAAAATAAATGAAGAAGAACAAAAATTGCAATATTTCCTTCAAAAATATGTAGGTTCATATAAAATTTGAATATGGTGTTAAGTAACTATTGCTGAAGAAAACTGCAATGTGTAGAAAGGAGTAATGCAATCGAAATGCATTATCAGCAACAAGAAAAAAAATGCATCTGTGAGAGGAAGATAACAAGTTTCGCATGGGATTGCGTTAAGCAATCTGGTATATCTCACTATGGCTTAAAAGTAACAAAGCACTTTTCAGAGTGGAATATCCATGGTTCAAGGTAGATTAGGTAGTCAAGAGTTTCAGTTATTGACTGTCATAAACTAAGACTGGCTTAGGAGACTGATAATTATCTTTATGTGCATAAAGACGTAGAATATCAATTCAAATCAAACATTGCTCTAGAATATTAATATCAATGTCATTTATAAGTAGAAGATGTACGGATGACCTTTATTACGAAGGTCTTCTGTAAGTCATCTCATCACACACAAAAGCGAACAATTATTTTCAAACCGTTCATATCACATGGAAAAAAATGTTTGAGGAGATATTCCAATGTGTTCATTGAATGACTGGTTAACGTAATTCTATTCTGTTTGCGAATAAGTCCAGGTTTAACTTCTAACTGAATAGTAGACTTTCATTGCTTTTGAAAATCTGATATTCATTACTATTCATCAAACATTCGCTTAAATATATATATATATGGATCAACCATTATTTGTGTTTAAGGTGGTATTGATTTTTGTGAAAATACAGACTTCTGTGTCCTTCCATGTGGAATTTAAATACTCTTACTTATAGAGATTATATTCTTGATGTTCATGTGCTGTCTTATAGCTTGGCAATGGGTGATGTTTTCTAGTCAAGAGTGAAAATAAAATCCAAGGCTTGCATGTTGATGCTTATCTTGAAGAAAAAACACTTCAGCACATTCAGTGGTTGATTAGATCATCACACCTGGGGGGAATTGTTTCCGAACTTCCAACAGAATTTTGAATAATTCAAGATTAGGTTTTGGTTAATTGATTCCGTCACATAGCCAACGCTTCAACTTATCCCACGTATATTTTACATGGCACAAATATAATATGTTTTTAGCCTACCAATCAAGTACTTTAATCTGATCAGTGTCAAACAATGAAACTATGAAGAGCCTATCTTACAAAGTATTGTTATGTGGACACAGAAAAGGAATTTTTCCAAACAATTGTCTTAGTATTCGAAGTATGATGTGTGTTGTCTGAAATGTCTTCAAATATAACAGAAGTCATCGACAAGTCAACTAAAATTATTTTCAAAGTTCAAACCAATTTAAACAATCCCAAAACATTAATAATGGTTACTGAATGGGAAAGCATTTTTTGGGGGCATTTGGCGATATGATGTACAATAGCCCTCAAAACAAAAAATAAATTCACATTTTTTAAAATTAGGCTGTAAACGCTATATATACAAAATAATTTTAATTTAAAGTTAAATTATTTCATCAAAGATAGTGTTCCAGAGCAATTTAATTATTAAACAACTATCTTTCATTGAAACTTGTTTATATTATGCTTAATAAGTAAAAGAAAATTATAAAATTAACTAGAAAAATAAAAATATTAAAGTTAAAAAGCCAAATTTTGAAATATTTACTAAAACTTATATTTGTGAAACGGATATTCATATAGTTACCATTTTTTTTAAATGTGGAAATAAATGTTTCCATTAAAAATAGATTAGCATATCGAAACTTAGATAAAGGAAAACAGGAATTATTTTCCATTAAATAGGATAAAAAAAAAGAACATCTGCAGAACTGATTAGTTTGGTTTGATTATATCTCTATTTTTACATTTCTCTCACTATAAAATGGAGGTGCAGTAACACAACAGAATAATAAATTAAGAAACTTCACATCTATACTGTCAACAAATTATAGCAAACTTTGTCAAATAGTTCTGATCCATAAGCAAAGAATGAGAAAATTAACAAATTTCAAATAAAAAAGCAGTTTACATTTAAAGAAGTTAAGATCATTTGATTTTAAAGATCAATTTAAAGAAAATAAGATCAATAAATTTGAGAATCAGTAAGCTCAACTATATCCTTGCAAGAGCTACTTTTAACATAATTTTTTTCTATAAATACTTATGATATTAGTTGTTTCTTGTAGTTTGTCATTTGTTGTATACGCTTTTGTAGAATATCTTTCAACGCACTTTATTAACAATATTCTTTATAAATTAAGAAAGTTTTCAGTATTTATTATACGTTTTCTTTTTAATTGAGTGACTTATATTTGTTTCATTAATTTTTGAAGATCTATGCTTAACAATAGTTGTTACGTATAAAACCTCAAAACTATTTATTTTTGATATCGTGCTTCTTAATCGCCAAAGAACTTTATTCGAACAACTTAAAATCATCCGAAGTTTGAATCCGAAATTTTCCCAAAGCACTTGCAGGTAAGCGCGAATAATGCCCACGTGCATCCTAAATGGAAGCTTTTAACAAGTCAACAAGTCGTATTAGGAATTCAATGGACATCAAAAATTTAATTAAACAGAAAACAATTCAATTTGCTTCACGGCCAGTTAAGTTAGCACTGATTGTGGGCAACCGCAACAACACGCGGGGAGAAATTAAAATTTAAAATGGCGAATGGCACTGTCGGTTCCAAGGTACCAGCCACCCCCTTCCCAATCCTCCAAGACTATATTAACTAAATAAAGTTAGAGGAATTTGAGCTCGTTTTAAATGCTAATGGGAATAAATGAAATGTGACAGAATATTTTACGACTCCACGTTTCTCCCGCTGGTCGTGGAGTTTTATTTCTCTGCATTACACGAGAATCAAAGGGATGCCGCACTTCCACCAAGAGCCATCTTTGGCTCTGTGAATTAGTAGGAGTACAAAGAAAATAAATTTTCTCTGATGAGTTAACTGTAATCCATTTATTTGAGAATTCCTAGAAAGTAAGTATTTTGGCTCTTCAGATGCCTAGGGGAATACACTAAGGACTTAAAATAATGAAAAGCATAGTTTGTTATCAAGCTTGACTTGCTAAAATTAAAAAAAAAATTAACTAATGCTATTCAACTGGTTTATTATTTCTATTGTCGGATGATTTTTTGGGAGACTCCCTTTTAATTGTAGATACAAAAGTTTTTACGGGTAACTTAGAAACTTTTTGTCTCCAAAACGAGGAAAAACCATTAGTGTTAAATTGAAATAAATTTTGAGCTTAATTAAATATAAAATAGATTAAAAATGTTGTAGACAATTTAACAATCAAAAGTGGTTGTAAAGTTTTATTAACATTCATTATGGGTGAACTTTTCAAGATTATGACTCATTCAAGTGTCGCATCAGAAACCGGAAAACACTCAAGCTCCCACTCCAATACATATACATGGAGCAAACAAAAAAGCAACACCCGTTTTCTATTGTTCAACAGCGGCTGGGATAAACTTAACCAAAGACACATTCCAAATTACAATTTGCATTCCAAAGAATCCAGTGTTATCAATGCAGCAGGGTAAGCCCAGAAATATACAGATTTCCAAATTGTTGAGAAATTTTTATAAAATATATTCAACCAATTTTCCTTTTCTTATTGGTTTTATTTCAGAAACTGAATCAGAAAATGCCAAGTGCATTATTTTCAAATATCAGTTCTTAATGCATGAAAAATAAAAGAGTATAAAAACATCACTTTGTAAAGTAACATTGTAAAACAATATAATTTATTTGAAAATTAAAATTAGGAAGAATATTGTAGAACGTAAACACTTGTCAATTTACAAGTAAATAGCTGGATACGTAAAAGGTTCACCTAATCCAATGCGAAATTGAATAATTGTAGAAGAGTCTTTGATTCAGATTTTGAGTTGACAAAAAGAATATATTAGCAAAAAAGCCAAATTGGTGTATATATATTATAAAATTCAATAGTAATGCTAATTTGCATCAAAACTTATAAATTAAAAATATGTTTTAGATTAGGAATTCAGATTTTCAATCAGGTACTAAAAAAGTTTATTTACATACTGCTCTTTAATAAGATTTTTTATAGGAAATAAATGAGGTATACGTATGATTAAGATCTTTTCACATAATACTCAACAAATTAGTTATCAAATTCACTCTTAATTAGCATTTGAATTCTTAAAAAAATGAATTCGAAATAAACTTCAAAATATTTACTTAAATATTCAAGTTAAAATTCATGAAAGGTTTTTCATTGTTTTGATTTATTTTATCACACTCTTATTTCACATTTCTATGCATCATGTGTTAATCCCTTCTTTATATGAAAATTGTATAGCCTGATTGCAAGTCGTTATTAATTGAATTGAGTAATGCTGAGATAGTAAAGTTATACATTCTCACGATACCTCAATGTATTAGAAGGATGTTAACAAAACCATTCACAGAAGTGCATAATTAATTCTCAATAATTAAGTCTATATATTCAATCATGTTCCTGAGTTATCGTTTTAGGTTTTGATTATTTATTTTCTTTAAACGCGTAACAAAAACTATTGAACATGATCTTCTTTTATTTTATAAGCGATAATTATAGTTTTTTCCATTAGACAAAAAAACTTTAAAACCTGGACTGTACTTATAGATTATCAAATGATAGTTTCTTTTAATAGGTTATTTCTTGATTAAAAAAGAAAATATAGCAAATAAAATTTAAAAATGTATTGTATTATAACAATAATAATAAGAACAAAAATAAAAAAAGATCCATGATTCTCTCATTCAAGAGTGATAATAAATTTTTTTCCAAATTCTTATTCAATTACTTTAATTGAATATTATTTTAACTCTATTTCTATTTTAACAATTCTCTGATTAATTGCTAAATCTTCAAGATGACCATTTAACTGCCTCAATAACACAACTCCAAAACTAATTCAAAACTTTTAATTTTCACTTCTCTCACCCTTTTTATACTAGATGTATTTTTTTACGCTACACTATCAGTCAATTCATCATTTCAATCGATATTCTTCAGTAATTTTTTCTTTCAAAATGATAGCAATTTTTAAATTAACGTCAAGTAAACATGAAGCAATATATATATATATATATATATTTCAATATACATATTTCACATGCAGCATTATTTTGCGAAAGCTGGCATGAGGGAGAGAACGACATAAAAATAAATATTCAGAAGCCTAATTGAAGATGCATCAAAACTTTCCGGAAGAGCAGTGAGATTCACGTCAACAAGTGGTTGACAGGTAGTGAAAATAACAAAATATTGCTTAGAGGAATTTACTTCATGCAGGAGGTGTAATAATCAGCTCACTATATCTAAAAATAACCCTGTAAAATGCACTAATTATATGCTTCAGATATGGATAACTAAGCTATCCCAAATTAGTGTTAAAAATATAATTCTCGAAACTAACAATAGATTTTTTGCTGACAGTCTATCTTGTTGTGGTTTGTATTAACATATTACTGACACAAATGCTTGTTGGTGACAATGCCAAATCGTATTGGTGAATATGTATGTGGTAAGTTATTACAAATTGGAATATTTTTGTTTTAATTACCAACCAATTTAACGAAAAATACGAACAAACATTAAATGCTATTATTCCTTCTTTAACTGATATCTAATCCAACAAAGACGTTTCTTAATGTAGAATATTGAAGATACTTTTAAACCATTCGCTTCTTTTCAGAAAAAAGGGAAAGTATTTGTAGATTTCTCAAGAAAAGCCATAAATTCAGAGCAGATGTTACTTTTATGAGTGTTGACTTAAGAAATATAGTTGGCTGTTAAAGCAAAAAATGTTTTAGATGTTAAAAATGAGGGAGTATTTAAATTATCTATGGCAATAACGTAGTAAGAATTGTTGTTGTTTATTTAGATGATAAAATTTAAGGTAAAATGCTTTTCATGGTAGATGATTTATAAAATAGCAATGACTTCTGTTGAAAAGAAATTGAAATGTTAAATTAAAAATAGTGGTTGTTTGTGAGTTTTTATATTTCTACATTGAAAATCTAGAATAAAATTCCAACTTTTGTTAATTTTAGAACAAAATTGAAGTGAAATTAAATTAGTTTAAAGCTGTAGAAAAATTGGGTAAAGATGTCTGGATCATCTGAGACGTATGATGAACGTGAATGCTTCATGTGGTTAGGAACGATGAATAGAATATTGTAACTTAAATTTTTGAGTCAAAGTAAAAGGAGGAAAAATAAATATTTATTTAAAAAAAGAAATAGATATTTAAATCATATGTTTTCAACTCACGCTCTTAATCCTTTCCTGAACTTCTAATTACCTTATGATTCAGTACCCCTTAGATATTTGGTACATTGTTATGTATAAAAGTCATTGTCTTATAATGACTTTTATACAATATTTAAGATTCTTTCATTCACATAATTTTTCAATTCTAAAGTGTGCGGCAAACAATTATTAAATTGCGATCATTAATTTCCAAGAGTACTTTTTCAGAAAAAAATTAATAGTTTTATAAAATTTGTATAGAAAAGCTGCACTTTTGATGTCAATGTTTTGGTAATTACTCTAAAAAATAGATTGATAATTTATAAAAGTCATTAGCATTTATTTTTATCAAAGCAGTCATTTTAAGAAATTAGTTAGTAATTTATATCTCTCTAGAAATATATTACATATAATAATATTTCTCACAGTGATCCATCACAGAGATTAGCATTTTAAGATTCTAAATTAATATTAAAAAATTTCATTTTTAAAATAAGAAAATAAGTTTAAAAAAAACTTGTTTTTGAAATGTTTCAACAATTTGGATTTCATTTAAAGTGTATTATATAAATATTTATTTTAAATTTTGCATTTAATAATTTATGTATTATAGAAAAAATTATTAAGAATATTAGGCATTTATTTAAGAATATAATAACAAATTTATAGAAGCGATACCATTAAATATTTTTAATTCAAGTATTATTCGAATATTAATTTGATTAAAAAAAACTTCTATCCCTGATATATAATAAATTGTGCATTATTGTGTTGAAAATTAAAGTTTGTGACACTCTTAAAAGTCAATAAAAAGTTGTAAAATGTTGGTAAAGTTGTAATTGGGGCAATAATTAAGTCTGTAGCAGCACAATATGTCAAATTTTTCAAAATAAATTAATAATAATAATAATAAGAGAATGAAAAAAATTATTTTAATGTATTAATTTATTTTTTCTCTTTTATTACCTTGAATTATCTTCAATCTCTTGAATTATTATAAAATTAAATTATCAACGATTATTAATGTTTTAAATTGAAACTTTCATTGATATAATGATATATATTTAATTATTGTTTATTTTACTAATTGCTTTAGTCAATATGCTAAAGATATTTATTTCAGGTGATAGAATTTTTTGTGAGATTCAAGTCTCTCTTTTTGGTATGACATAAATTTATGTACTTAGTATACATTCTGAATTTTAAAATTTCATGTTTATTCTGTAAATATTTAAACAAAGAAATGTGTTATTATTGTAAAATTGGACTCTGAATTTCGAACTTGGAAAATATTGATTAGAAATTTAATATGTTATAATTTTAAGCTATTTTCTTAAAAAGTTAAATAATATTTTCGTTTTTTTAAATATTTCAATTTAAAAATTGTTTCATTCTATTAAATCACATATGATATTGTCACCATATAAATAAGTATGTTTCCAGGAACTCATTGCTGTTCTCATTATCCAATTACTCCTAATGATTAACTAAAAAAATCTAAAGTTTCTGGCCATAAATTATGCCTGAAGTAAATATTAACATTCGAACCAGCTAAAAGGAGTTTTTTTCATTACATATATAAATATTGCTTTCAAATAATTTTTCAGGTCATGATCTCTTTAGTCAATTTCTTCTAATATTTTTTATTATTCATTACATATATAAATATTGCTTTCAAATAATTTTTCAGGTCATGATCTCTTTAGTCAATTTCTTCTAATATTTTTTATTATAAAACGAGTGTATTTTTACAAAGAGAAGTTTTTTTGTATAGCAAAGAAAGGAGAAAATCGTTATTCGGCAAGCACATTGAAATGCTCTTTTTTTCTATATGTTGATAAAAATAACAATTATTAAAGTAATTGTGCAATGTCATTAAATCATTAGATCTATTTTAAAGAGTTCACACTGACTTACTGTAGGATAAATGATTTCAGAACCAAATGTCTCAAGCGCCAAATTAGAACGTCAAACATTTAGAAATGTATGTTGAAGTTCTGACTTCTACATGTTGGGTTGAATGTGTGGGAGATTTCTCAGTTTTCTCTCTTGTGACAGCGAATATGGGCCAATCTAACAGAAGCCTTGAACTATTAAACAGTTCATATAATAGTTGGTTTTCAAATAAATTTATATACGCGTCGTTAATGATGATAAATGACACTTAGGTTCATTTATTTTCTAGCAAATTTACATTAAAACTATATTTTTAAAGTTTAAAGCCTTTAAGTGATTAGAATTTGGATCGCTGATTACTTTTTTAGTTAAAATTCTGACTGATTTTTAATCAAGAGAATTTGTTTAGGAACATTTGAAATAACAAAATTTTTGTAAAAATTATATAACTTATAATATTATATTTATTTTATATTAAGTGAAATCCACTTTATTAAAACCTTAAAAAAA
>JAPDSC010023548.1:3346-15134 GCA_026290005.1 Latrodectus geometricus
GTTATTTTTCCTTTTGCATTAAATTATTTTCTGATGACTGATGTTGATGCTAGTTTACAATATCATTCATATATTAAGTAAGCTTACATATACATATGAATAAAAGTTTCCGATATTTTATATATCTTATACATTTTAATTTATATTTAAATACTTCACAACTTATTGTTTTCACTATCAATAATAATATGTAAAAAGCTTGAAATTTTCACAATATTATATTTTATTATAAAATTTGCTATTTATTTTCTAATATAGCTCTGTAATACAATGTGTAATTACAGCATTAAAACCAAAAATAAATTTTAGAAATAATTCAGATAAATTTGACTGTCCTTCTTAAAAATTAAAATTTAAGTGACATTTTTAACATTTTCCAACATAGTATTTATATTTTTATTAATTATAAAACTTGAATTGTTGAAGCGAAAATCATCTGGCACAGCTGCTATATAAATCCATCATACCCATTTTTAACTTTATTTGGCGAAGAAGAAATGTTCCCAAGATGACTTAACTTTGACGTAATGTCACGAAGATGTTGTAATTGGAATGTAATAAATTCCTGAAAAAATTTTATTCATTGTATAATAAATTTAAATATGATGATTAAAAAGCGTAAGTATGCATTTTTGAAATATTAAGATTTAAAAAATAGAAAATATAAGAATATTCATTAAAATACGAAAACGGAACAAAGTGCTCTTAATTACTTCTGGGTGATGTAAATACAAGCGGTTGCTAAAATAGAATTTTTTTAAAGTATTTCTTATAATTCTCTATCTCTAGGACGTAATAAGAACGAAGTTACCAGGTAAACAAGGAAATCCATCAAAAATATCACCCAAGTCAAAAATTGGTATCAAGCAAAAATTGGCATACGGCAAATGTGCCCATTCTTTTAACTAGAATATAATATTTAATAGTTAAAACAAATCACCAAAAAAAATATGTTCCTTGAAATTTTGAATGAATAGCTGCTGCTGATTCCCTTGAGATTCTGAAAGGGATAAGAGTTATTCCGTAATTAAATATCATTTCTTTTTAATATATTGTTGATTAATACTTGAAGATTTATAATGAAATTATTTATTAATTTTAATGTTAACCTAGTTGAATAAAGATAAATGAAAATGCATGGCAAAAATTATCTGGTAGATTTCTTTCTATTTAAATTATGACTGTCAGTATTTTTATTGAGTAATACGAGTAAAGAATATAAAAGTAATTGAAAATCTGTTTTCAGAAGCATTGAGAAATTTTAAAAAGCATGAAATTGTTGTGTGGAAAATAAACTAAGCATTATCTGTATTTATAGTTACGAACTTGCTATTGATGCAAAGAAAGAAAAATTTGCACAGCATTAGCATTTCTGGTAAATATTATTTTCTGTAAATTCTAAACATATTAAAAGTAAATAAGTTTTATCTGTCTTCAATTTTATATATTGCTTTACGGTGACTTAGAAATTTTTTTGTGCATTTCATAATTGAAAGACATTATTCTTAATTACTGTGCATTCATTTCCTTTTAATTAACTGAATTTTCGATTATGTTTATTAAAATGAATTTTGTTTAAGTTTATAAAAGATTTCAATTTTAACAAATATATAAAAATAAGTGATTTCTAAGTATTTTTATTATAGTAAAAATAGTTATGTAATCAATTATATATATAAATAATTTTGTTAATTGCTTTAAAATTATTACAGATTTCAAATAAATAGTTATTTATTTTGAAAGCTAGCATCATTAGGTAAAACAAAAATGTGGTTATTTATTAATGACTAAATACTGATTTATAAGTATTTTTTTAATTTGCTATAAAGGAAGTAGCGTAGAGCTAAATAAAAAGTTCCTTGATAGAATTTTATATCAAAAATAATTTCTGAATTAAATGTATATCTACCAAATGTAACAAAAAGTAGTAATAATTACCCTCAAAAGTTTCTTTTTTGAAAATATTTCAAAAAAAAATGTTTTCAAGAAAAATTTTCCTGAAAACTTTTAAACAAAATGTTTTATCTTAAATATCTTCTGTAATATCGTGTAATATTCTTAAAAACAAATTTGCCCTTAGATGAAAATAGATAAAAAAATGAATTGTTTATTTAATTTCTAAGTTTATTAAAGCTTATTAAATTATGCTAATATAATAGAACATATTAGCATAATTTAATAAGTAAAGCTTTAAAGGAAATATTTAAAAACATTTATCAATTCTATAAATAAAATCATAAAAATATTTCTTTTTCTCCTTTTGAAAAAGATACGATCTTCAACAAAAATTTCCATAATTATATCTTTCAGCGAATTTTTCACCTCAAGACATATTCAGCTGTTCCGAAAAATAAAAATAGAAATTTCCATACACATGAATAGGAAGTAATTTCTTAGAGACATATAAGACATAAAAATCACTTCAATAATCTTCGAAATGCCAATCTTTATCACCATTTCGTATCTCATCTGCTAAGATGATCTGAAGTTTATAATGAAAAAGGGAATATAGTTGCTTTTATATATTTGCATATATTCTTAATAGGAACTATCAGAATATTCATTGTTATTTCAAATAAAATTTAAAAGCACGTAGTTAATTTTTCAAAAAAAAATTTATTTATGATATATAGAAAATGTATAAATATTTCTGAAAAAGCAAGACTTATGAATATAAGATTTAAAAATAAATTTATTAAGAAATATGGTCACTCATTCAAAAATTATCTTTAAAATAGCCCTTTGTATCTAACTACACTGAAAGCAAATTTTATTAGTATGTTAAGAATTTTAATTAATGAAATACCATATTAAAGATATTGCATCTTTCAATTGTAAGTAATTTTTTTTTGTAGTCCTGAACCAATGAAAAGCATATTTTGAGATAAAAGAATTTAATCTTTTAGATTATCATTGAAATATATTCCATATGAAGTACATTAAAATTTCATCAAACTTCATAGAGAACTGTGGGAAAATTCTGAATTGAAATTTGTTATTTTCTTCTCAAAGATAAAAGAAAACAACAACAACTAAATTAAAAAAGATCCAAATTCAATATAACAAATAGTTTAATAGATAAATTACTGGCCTTTTGAAAATTCAACACCTTGTAGGTATGTTTGTATCAGGCATTTGAGGAGATGAGGTATGCTAATGATTAGCATAGCAAGGTGGGCACCCATTATAAGCGACTAGAATGCCCCTACATGTTCTTTATTTTTGGGCGGAGATTGTTTTTATTTTGCATAAATTGTTTAATTATGCATCGTAGAGAAGACACTATTAGAGACTTTTGAGCACGTTTCTGAATTCGAATGAGTAAGAATATTAACATATAGAGATTGCCGATTATCTTTATATCTTCCGGAGAAGTCAGTGAACTATTTGATTGAAACCAAACAAGTGTGAATTGAAATCTATAATTGTTTGATGCAGAAAAGTCATATCGCATTTTTTGGTTACGTTATGATAGGCATATTGTGCGCATTCAATTTTACTCTTGATTCCGCATTTGAACGTAGCAAATATGTTCAGTTAAATATTACCTTGGTAATATACGCGTTAACAGTTTTTTTTATAATTTTACGATGACACATATATTACTTATTATAGATCATAAATATCAATACAATTTGATAATTGATAAAACATAATTGTAAAATTGAATATCTACATTTAAGAAAAACTTAGTCACGATTGATACATTGTATTTTTTTTTATAAAACTATCATTTTTTTTAAATTTGCATTAGTCATGCCAATTCCTGAACACCTTTTAAGTTTAATGAAAATGTCATGTTTCTTAAGATAATACCTGATGCTTAAGCCATTCTTAAACTTTATATAAGAAAAATTATTTAAATATTTTAAAACATGAAGCGTAAAATATTTTAAAACTTTTAAACTATTTTAAAACCAAGAACTTTTAAAAGTATGAAAATGAAACATAGAAAATATCAAGAATTTAAAAGCATCTGAGGGGAATATAATGCTTAAAAGCAAAACAAAACTCCTTATGGTGAAAGAGTAGATTTACATTTTCCAGCTGTTTATTTTTCGGCTTTATTCTCTAACAAATTTCTTTTGGGATTGTTTTTCTTTTTCTAGAATGTTTCCGCTTTGTCACTTTACTTAGAGTTTGGTTACATTTTAGCAATGATAACGCTTTTATTTATAAGTCTAAAACTCGTAAGTGTGAAATGAAATTATTTTATTTATTATATCATGTTTGCTACTTTTAAAATAGGATTAATGCGGCTTAAGAATACTAATTCAAAAATTTTATTTAGAACTTTAACGTTACTTATTTGAACGTAAACTTCTATTTAAATTGTTTTTAATGACTGTAATTCTAAATTATATATGAATTTCAATAAGATTAAAAAAAAATTCAAATGTGGGACTCACAAAAATTGGCTGATTTGTTTGAAATAGTTGATTTTTTTATCTATATAATCAAGCCATATTATATTTTTCATATGGTTTTGTTTTTTGATGATTAGTATCCCCATCATCAGCAGATGTATCATATGTTAGATATGAGAAGGTAAGGATGATTTGAATTCACTCACGCAGATATATCAGGAAATATGCTTGTTTCAAGAACAAAAAGAAATGGTCTCTCTCCCCTTTTAAAATTGTTATCTATGTCTAACCATGATAGATAAAAAGGAAAATATTATTAACTTTTGGATTTTTATTTTTCTATATTTTTACATTGTTGTTCGCAGCATAAATGAATTTTTTTTTTATATTTTTCAAAGAATATTATTTTTTTTCCTCTGCCTTGATTGCTTCTTTGACTTTTCCAATGCACCCTCAATAGCAAAGGCATGATACAAGAATGAAATGAATCAATGATTCAATCTTTAATACTTCAATGTAATTTTCAAATATTTCATATACACTGCTCAAAACAATTAAAGGATATTGTGGTTTTATGTGGACCTTGTGGATGGGAAACTTTTTAGCTGACTGATACATGGCCGCCAGACGTAGTAGGTTATATGAGAATAAATTACACATGTTTGGCAGGAAAAATGCATTTATGTACAAAAGGGAGAGAACACAATTTGTACATATAAGAGAAAAGGAATAAGAAAAGGTGTTTTCTTCAAAGGAAATCATTTTCAGTTGGGGGTATTGTTTCCACAGACGGCCAGCAACATTGAACACTTTTGAGGCATGGAGCCAATGAGGATATTAATCACGAGTTGGGGTATTCATTCTCACTCTTCAAGAAGAACTCTTTCTAGCTCTTCGAGAGTTTGTGGGGGTGGTTGGTGGCCAGCAACTCATCTTCTTAGAGCGTCCCAAACGTGCTCTATTGGATTCATGTCTAGAGAACACGCAGGCGATTCCATTCGTACACTCCCTTCATCGAAAAGAAAATCCTCCACCAGGTTAGCATGATGTGGCCTTTAGTTTTCATTCATTAAAATGAAGTCATCTCCAATTGTTTCAGTTTAAGGGACTACAATAGATCTGATGATCTCATCTTTATATCGGTGACCAATCAGAAGTCCATCTTGAATCATATAGAGGTCTGTGCGCCCGTCTATGGAGATGCCACCATACACCAACACTTTCCCACCAACAAATTTGATACTTTCGTGCATGAACGCACTCCCTGCGGTCGCGACGATGTCTTGATGTTAGTTTAGCAGGTACCATCGTTTGGCGAGCATACAAACCTAAACCGTGGAGCCGGTTTCGAACAGTCTGAGTTGAAACCGTGTGTCAGTAGCCGAGTAAAGGTGTTGTTGGAGAAGAATAGCGTTTATATTTCGGTGTCTCTGAGCCGTTAACACTAAATAACGATCTTCATTGGGAATTGTTGCCCGTCTAAGACCTTACTCTGATCTCCAGCCTGCACTTCCATTCCCCCAAAACGGTTCCAGATCCTGTAAATCACACTTTGTGACACTCCAATAGCTTACGCTGCTTCGGCTTGATCTTGGCCCTCTTCTAACTTACCAACATCTTTCTAAGCTTCTGAATCAGTTAAATGACTTCGCTGAGACATCGCACTCATCGAAACAAAACAGTCACTGAATGCCTATCATCTTTGTCTTCACTGTCTTTTATTCAGTTGAAAGTCAAATTTCATTCACTGCCGCTGAAGCGACGTTTTTGACAACGAACTCAAAATTAGCATACTCCACAGGTTGAAAATCAGAAAAAAATTTGCATTTATGATTATCTTCTCCCATTTTCGGCCAACAAAATTCGCTTATATCTTTATTTTATATTAAACTTACAATATCCTTTAATTGTTTTGAGCAGTGTATTATTGTAGTGGTTTTTAGTTTAATAATATTTTAAGCGTATATTTCATGACTCAAACTAACTTAAAAATACATTATTTTAAAAAATACTTAAAAATAACAAGACATTTAGCATCTATAGTAAAATTAGCAGAATTGATTCTTCTATAATGATCCGTGCTCATAAAATATTAACAAAATTGTCAGCGCTAAAATAAATTTAACATGACTGGTAAAAATATATTCCTTCTATTTCTTACCTTTTAAGGGTCACAGTAGTGTATACGGCAACGAAAGTGTAGATTTCTTGGCCAAATTTTTCCTGTCACTTACAAATAAACTCATACCAGTCTTTCCAATATTTTTTTTAAATCCATTGACAAAAATACTATTCACACAGAATGGAACAGTGATTTTGTTTCCTCTCCCAATTGTAAGTGGATATAATATTTTTTTCTTCCCCTTCAGTTTTCTGCAGAATTAAGAACAACTGATTCTATACTGACTTTAAAATTACTCAATTCTTCACCGGACATGGGAAATTAAATAGCTACTTCCATCGTTTCCATTTCAAAAACAGTGACACATGCATCTTCATTTCTGGGATTGAGTCATATTCTTCTTGAACGCACATTTGTTTCACAAGAAAGAACGAGATTCGCAAAGACTTAAATAACAGATAGCCCCCAATTTTGTCGAACATAGTAAAGTAAGAAAATTTCGTATTTTTTGAAAATTCATGCATTCTGTAATTAGCTTTTTTTTCTTCTTTTATATCTATTTTTTCCTCTATTATTTTGTTTTCCTTTTTTCACCTCATGATTTATCTTTAAATTGTTACGTAGTACATTTATTGTACCTCCATTCCCCGTATGATATTCCTTAGTACATAAGAAGAGATATTTATTTTCTCTTAAATAACGAAAAACGTTTGCTATTAGAATATATATAAATCATATGATAATAATGATCCCAAGTATAATTGTGTCTTTAAAAGTACTTGCATTTTTAAAAAGGTAGTACATAAAACAATTCAAATTCTACAATCTCACAGAAATATCTTTATCAATAAAAAAAATATTTTATCAAGCTAGCATAAAAAGTGCAAAACTAATGGTTTAAATAAAACCCTAAATTTACATGCTACTGAAAATCATATTTATTCCATTTATTACTCTACACTTTTAAGGAAGCAAGTAATTGTGTCCATTAAATGTCCAACATGCATGATAACTATTGATAGTTTGAAGGAAATTATATGAAACAAAAAGCGAAGTCATCTGATTATATAAAGAAATATTTCATCTATTCTTCTGATTTCCTCTGGTGCTAAGTAGATTAACAGTGGCGAAATATTTACCAAATGCTATACAAAGAAAATCAACATGTCTTTATGATTCCCTGACTGCCTTCAGAAAAAAAACTGTAGGCATTTATTAAAGATTGATTACTGTGATGGAAAAGAAAATCTGTCTTAATAAATTGGATATCATTGAAATAACTGAAATTTGAGTTCTTTTAATGATATTCAATTTTCGTATTAAGCCAAATTTCGTATTTGCGTATTGAGCCAGTTTACTAATAACAATTAAATTTGCTATTAGTGATATGACTCAAAACCTAAATCAATCGAGAGCCCATCCGCATCTATAATAACAGTACCGAGAGACCCTTGTGATGTTAATATGAGATAAATTTTTGCTCTTTTCAAATATTTTATTTATGAGTTGATAGCTTTGTTGCTTTGCATTTTTAAAATTGTCGATGATTCCAATGAAAGAAAAAATGCAGTAAGATATATTGGACCTCTTCAGAAACATAAAAAAAGTAATTTTGTCATTGAAACTTGTGACCACAGCAGAACAAAAATGCTTGAAAAAATGTGGAACAGTAATTCTAAGTTTCTTCGAAAACACAGTGGAACAGAAAAGGCATTGATTTTTTGAGTCTGAGAGAGAGAGATGACTGCCAAAATGCTAAAGACAATTTTGCATAACTTACCCACCAAATCTGGACTTCAGATTTGGTGAATAATTGATTCAGTATGCAAAATTGTTTGACTGAATATTATATGTTTTTAAAATTTTACACATTACATATTTGAATTAATATCGACTGTATTAATTTCCTCTCTAAAATTTACTCTTATTTGATTATTTTATTTATATTTTATTTTTAGCAAACATTTTAAGTTTAAATTTTGATTAATTTTAGCTTTCATACACCAAAATTTAATATTTATTAATCTATACATTCTTTATTGAAATAAAACATTATTAATCTAAAATTAACTTTGACTTGAGTTTCCAATGCATTTTATAGTAATTATGACCTAAAAATAATGCGCTGCCCATTTTCTAGAAAATCTATCTGACAGTTGACGCAAAAAAGTTGAATGCCTATAAAAATATGCATTTTACCAGAAAAAGTCAATTTGTTCTCCGAAAGCATCACCATCACGGTAGAGAAAATCATGAAGGAACAAGGAAGATGACAATTTTCTTTGAGAGCAACTGAGATTCATGTGCCTCTGCAATTTTTCATGAGTAGCTTTATATTCTAAAAATTTTGTCAAGAAAAACAAGTTCGATTGATGCCAGATAAGCTTGAATATATTCGTCTTAAAGTTTTTGGAAAATTTCTTTTTTTAAGAAAAAGTTTTTTGCTGTAACTATTTTATATATTGCGTGTAATCATAATTCAATTTTATGAAATAAATACAAAATATTCTAATAATTATTTTAGCTGTTTTTAATTTTTAAATCGTTGCTTAATTTTCACGAGTTTATGGTTTTGATAATATATCCTTATTTTTCACATATTATCACAGATTTGAGATTATTCTGTTAATTTAGTAATTAAAAATTCTTTTTTATACATAAACAAGAAATTTTGTACATATTCATAAATACATTTCGGTTACACAATATCTCTACTAAATGCTTGTCTCAGCATTTTAATCATGGAACATAAACAGATATAATCATATAAAATGTAGCAAGATATACAATTTTTTGCATTGTAATATGAAATAAAATCAGCGCAGGATTAAATTGAAGTTTGATATTAAATCACCACTGTTCTACAGTTTGGTAAATCACTATTCATGTGTTTCACTTTCTTTTCAAAATAGAGTCACAAACTTTTAAATTTCCTGTTTGGAGAGATTCAAGCTTCCTCTTCGCTTAAAGCTAATCCAGTTTCTTACATATGATACATATTTTATTACCATAACGTTCATGGTAAAATAATTAATGAAGTTAGGGGTGACTTTACTAGATTCTAAAAATTTCAATTGATTTTACAAGCACTTTATTTTTTAAAAAAAACATTATAATTTAGATTCGGAAGAATTTTTTTGTATTTATAATAACAATTGCACTATTTTCATAATTCTGAGTATTCATTCAATGTCAAATTAAAGCATATGCTTACTAAAAACTTGTTTTTTTCAAAGTATTCATTCGGTGTGAAAGTAAAGTATGCATAGTAACAAGATTTATTTTTTGTTACATTTCCTTAAAAATAACTGCCTTAAGTCTTCGATAATTAGATAATTAAGTTAAATACCACCTGTTAAATATCCACGAATTGCATGTGACTTGATGTTTTCAAATATTATACATTTTAGAATATTTCTTTTTAATTGTAAATGATAGAGAAATTTTTCAATTATGAGAAATGATCAAAATTGCATTATAAATGATAGTAAATAATGTGAATATTAATCGATACATACATAAGGGTTTAGGTGAGCCTCGGAATTTACTTTAGGGTTAACAGATTTGGAACACTCATCCGTTGCCAAGTAGCTCATGATTTTGAACTACGGCCAGGTGACGAGATGACACTGAGCAGGTACCTTCCTCTCCACATCCACGCCACACTACCGAAATGACTTTGAATTTCACAGATTGTTGTCATGTCCCCAATGCTCGGAGCTCCTGCAACTCAATGAGGGAGATTGTGGTCATCCTCCCAATCATTACCCGTGGCAATTGAGGCTTAACTTTGCTGGTCTTAACGGGAAGCGTAATTAAACTAAGTTACAGGAGTTCAATCTTTAAGACATCTAAACTACTAATTCCAATGTTTAGAGAAATTAATAATTTCAATAGAGGTATTATTACTATACAAATTTCATTATTTCTTTATTACATTTAATTTTAATAATATTTACCGAAATATTTCATATTTCAGTGGATATTATTAAATTTAATGTTTTTTTTTTACAAACACCTCTTATTTAGAACGTAAAACAATGCTTATTCATTAAACATATAAAATATATTAAAAAGGATAATGTACATGTATTGAAGATGTTCTCCAGATCATGTTTTAAACTGCCAAGCCATTATCCGCTCCCTCTTCGAACGAGGAGCTCCACCAATTGAGATCCTCCATAGCCGCCGGGCTCCAGAACTAGCAGATCTCATCAACAAGACTTTTGGTGGACTGTAGACTTTTTTTTTTTTTTTTTTTTTTTTTTGCACTTCACACTTACTCATAGACACGACAACAACAACATTGAAGATGTTAATCTTAATACGTATATAATTCTTAATTAAACTTCATACTAAAATTTGCTTGTTACCAAAATTTTCTTACCAGGTTAATCACAGACGGAGAAGATTTCCGAAAACAACTACAAATAATTCAATATTAAATAAAAATGAAATTCACTCAACTCATTAAGAAATATCAAATTTTGCTTTTCCCCACACACACAACTTAAATTTAAAATTTGATATGAAAATTTTAATGTTTTATAATATTTTAAATATACGTTTAAAGAAACATACTTCCGTATATTTTTAGCAGATTTTCATAAACTTAATGTTTGTTCTATTGAAAGATTAACTAGTTTAATTTTTTCCTATTCCTTATAAAATGTACAAAAATTTATATTTTAGAGGATTTTTCTTTTTTTTTTTTTTTTTACTAAAAAAACAGGTGTACTTACGAATTTGAACTTCAACCCTTTTTTATTGGCAAAAAAGCCTAAGGAAATAATAATAAAATAAATAACAAAATGGAATTTCTATTGATAAAATAATTATTTACGAATAAAAAATAGAGATTTAAATAATTTAAAATAAACTATAAGATTTTTAAGATGTCTTAATGGGCTCATGGGATAAGAATAGTTCTCGAGACCACGACTAATTCAGAGTCTGATACAATTACCTGTATACAATTAGCTGAGTGTTAAAAATTTGAGTTTAAAATATTAGTTATGCGTTTACATATGGTTTAATATCACCGACTGCTACAGCTGAATATATAGACTAGTGTATGCGACTCGTGTATTAAGTTTATCACCTGCCATGCTTTAAATTCACGCAGATGAATTTAAACTATAGCAGTTGATAAACTTAGTTTAGCTTGCTTTAGTTAGCTGAAATAAATAACTAAAAGCGTCTGGCAATATATTTATTCGCTTCTAATATTACAAAAGATTATATATATATATATATATATATATATATATATATATATATATATATATATATATATATA